>BTHU01000023.1:51744303-51821803 GCA_036184795.1 Tokudaia tokunoshimensis
GCTAAGATCAAAAACACAGGAGACAGCAGTTGTTGGCGAGGATGTGGAGAAAGAAGAACACTCCTCCACTGCTGATGGAATTGCAAGCTGGTACAACCACTCTGGAAAGCAGTCTGGCGGTTCCTCAGAAAACTGGGCATGACACTCCCAGAGAATCCGGCTATACCACTCCTGGGCATATACCCAGAGGCTTTACCTGCATGCAATAAGGACACATGCTCCACTATGTTCATAGCAGCCTTATTTATAATAGCCAGAAGCTGGAAAGAACCCAGATGTCCCTCAACGGAGGAATGGATTCAGAAGATGTGGTATATCTACACAATGGAATACTACTCTGCAATTAAAAACAATGAATTCACGAAATTCCTAGGCAAATGGTCAGATCTTGAAAATATCATCCTTTGTGAGGTAACCCAATCACAAAAGAACACACATGGTATGCAGTCACTGATAAGGGGATATTAACCCAGAATCTCGGAATGCCCTAGACAGAATCCGCATATCAATAGATTTCTAAGAAGATGGAAGGAGAGACCCCTGGTCCTGGAAAGACTGGATGTAGGGGAACGCCAGGACAGAGTAACGAGAGGGGGTTGAATGGAGAAAAGAGGGAGGGAAGGGGGCTTATGGGACTTTCGGGGAGGGAGGAAACAGGAAAGGGGAAATGATTTGGAATGTAAATTAAAAAAAAATAAAATAAAATAAATAATAAAAAAAAAATTCTTGCCAACCGAATCCAAGAACACATCAAAACGATCATTCACCACGATCAAGTAGGCTTCATCCCAGGGATGCAGGGATGGTTCAATATAAGGAAATCCATCAATGTGATCCACTACATAAACAATCTCAAAGAAAAAAACCACATGGTCATCTCATTAAATGCTGAGAAAGCATTTGACAAAATTCAGCATCCTTTCATGCTAAAGGTCTTGGAAAGATCAGGAATTCGAGGCCCATATCTAAACATAGTAAAAGCAATTTACAGCAAACCAGTAGCCAGCATCAATCTAAATGCAGAGAAACTTGAAGCAATCCCACTAAAATCAGGGACTAAACAAGGCTGCCCTCTCTCTCCATATCTTTTCAATATAGTACTTGAAGTTCTAGCTAGAGCAATTAGACAACAAAAAGAGGTCAAAGGGATACAAATTGGAAAGGAAGAAGTCAAACTATCACTATTTGCAGACGATATGATAGTATACTTAAGCGACCCAAAGAACTCCACCAGAGAACTCCTACAGCTGATAAACGACTTCAGCAAAGTGGCCGGATATAAAATCAACTCAAGCAAGTCAGTAGCCTTCCTATACTCAAGGGATAAGCAGGCTGAGAAAGAAGTAAGAGAAATGATACCCTTCACGATAGCCACAAACCATATAAAGTATCTTGGTGTGACTCTAACCAAACAAGTGAAAGATCTGTATGACAAGAACTTCAAGTCTCTGAAGAAAGAAATTGAAGAAGACCTCAGAAGATGGAAAAATCTGCCATGCTCATGGATTGGCAGGATTAATATAGTAAAAATGACCATCTTGCCAAAAGCAATATACAGATTCAATGCAATCCCCCATCAAAATCCCAACTCAATTCTTCATAGAGTTAGAAAGAGCAATTCAAAAATTCATCTGGAATAACAGAAAACTCAGGATAGCTAAAACTATCATCAAGAGTAAAAGAACATCTGGGGGAATCAGTATCCCGGACCTCAAGCTGTACTACAGAGCAATAGTGTTAAAATCCGCATGGTATTGGTACAGTGACAGGCATGTAGATCAATGGAACAGAATTGAAGACCCAGAAATGAATCCACACTCCTATGGTCACTTGATCTTTGACAAAGGAGCTAAAACCATCCAGTGGAAAAAAGATAGCCTTTTCAACAAATGGTGCTGGCTCAACTGGAGGTCAATCTGCAGAAGAATGCAAATTGATCCATTCTTATCTCCTTGCACTAAGCTCAATTCCAAGTGGATCAAGGACCTCCACATAAAACCAGACACACTGAAACTAATAGAAAGTAAACTAGGGAAGAACCTTGAACATATGGGCACAGGGGAGAATTTCCTGAACAGAACTCCAATAGCTTATACTCTAAGATCAAGAATAGACAAATGGGACCTCATTAAATTACAAAGTTTTTGCAAGGCAAAAGACACTGTCAAAAGGACAAAGCGGCAACCAACTAACTGGGAAATGATCTTTACCAACCCTACATCCGACAGAAGGCTAATATCCAATATATACAAAGAACTCAAGAAGTTAAACTCCAGAGAGGCAAGTAACCCTATTAAAAAATGGGGTAGAGAGCTAAACAAAGAGTTCTCACCTGAAGAATATCTAATGGCTGAGAAGCACATAAAGAGATGTTCATCATCCTTAGTCATTAGGGAAATGCAAATCAAAACAACCCTGAGATTCCATCTCACACCAGTCAGGATGGCTAAGATCAAAAACACAGGAGACAGCAGTTGTTGGCGAGGATGTGGAGAAAGAGGAACACTCCTCCACTGCTGGTGGAATTGCAAGCTGGTACAACCACTCTGGAAAGCAGTCTGGCGGTTCCTCAGAAAACTGGGCATGACACTCCCGGAGGATCCAGCTATACCACTCCTGGGCATATACCTAGAGGCTTTACCTGCACGCAATAAGGACACATGCTCCACTATGTTCATAGCAGCCTTATTTATAATAGCCAGAAGCTGGAAAGAACCCAGATGTCCCTCAACGGAGGAATGGATTCAGAAGATGTGGTATATTTACACAATGGAATACTACTCTGCAATTAAAAACAATGAATTCATGAAATTCCTAGGCAAATCGTCAGAACTTGAAAATATCATCCTTAGTGAGGTAACCCAAATCACAAAAGAACACACATGGTATGCAGTCACTGATAAGGGGATATTAACCCAGAATCTCGGAATACCCTACACACATTTCGCATATCTATAGATTTTTAAGAAGATGAAAGGAGAGACCCCTGGTCCTGGAAAGACTGGATGTAGGGGAATGCCCGGACAGAGAAGCGAGAGGAGGTTGAATGGGTAAAAGAGGAAGGGAAGGGGGCTTATGGGACTTTTGGGGAGGGCGGAAACGGGAAAGGGGAAATGATTTTGAATGTAAATAAAAAAACCTTAAAAAAAAAAACATGGGGTACAGAGCTAGAGAGAAAATTCTCAACAGAGGAATCTCAAATAGCCAAGAAGCACTTAAAGAAATGTTCAACATTCCTAGACACCAGGTAAATGCAAATCAAAAATGACCCTGAGTTTCCACCTTACACCAATCAGAATGACTAAGATAAAAAAATTCAGGTGACAGCACATGTTGACAAGGATGTAGAGAAAGAGGAACTCTCCTTCATTACCGGTGGGTTTGCAAACTGGTACAACCACTCTTGAAATCAATCTGGAAGTTCCTCAGAAAATTGGAAATAGTTCAACCTGAAGACCCAGCTATACCACTCCTGAGCATATGCCCAAAATATGCTCCACCATACCACAAGGACACATGCTCCACTTTGTTCATAGCAGCCTTATTTATAATAGAAACTGGAAGCAACCCAGATGTCCCTCAACCAAAGAATGGATACAGAAAATGTGGTACATTTACACAATGGAATACTATTCAGCTATTAAAAACAAGGACATCATGAATTTTGCAGGCATATGTATGGAACTTGAGAATATCATCCTGAGTGAGGTAACACAGACCCAAAAGAACATGCATGATATGCACTCACTGATAAGTGGATATTAGACATAAAGTACAGAATATCCGTGATACACCCCACAGACCCAAAGAAGTTAAACAAGGAGGAAGGCCAAGGGAGAATATTTGAATCCCACTTAGAATTGGGAACCAAACAATCTTGGGAGGCAGAAGGAGGGATGATCCTGGGTGTGAGAGGTAAAGGGTAGGGGAATAGTAAGGCATGGGGAGGGACAAGAGAGTCTCAGAGGGTCAGGAGAATGAATGGAAATCTGAAGCTGCTGGGGGCAGGGATAGGGGGGAGACATTCTCTCAGAAATATCAGAGACCCTGGATGTGGGAGACTCCCAGAAGTCAATGCAGGTAACCTTAGCCAAAATGCCCAACACTGGGGATATGGAACTTGAAGAGACTACCTCTAGTAGCCAGACAGGACTGCCAGGGGAGAGATGGGGTTATCAACCCACCTACAAAACTTTCAACTCAAAATTTGTCCTGTCTAAAAGAAATGCAGGGACAAAGATGGAGTGGAGACCAAAGGGATAGCTGACAAGTGACTGGCCCATTTTGAAACCCATACCATGGGCAGGCACCCAATCCCTCATACTATTAAGGATGTTATGGGGCTGGAGAGATGGGTCAGCAGTTAAGAGCACTGAACTGCTCTTCCAGAGGTCCTGAGTTCAATTCCAAGCAACCACATGGTGGCTCACAACCATCTGTAATGGGATCCAAAGCCCTCTTCTGGTGTGTCTGAAGACAGCATACTCACATACATAAAATAAATAAATCTAATCTAATCTTAAAAAATACAAAAAAAAAATAACAAAAAGAGAAGCTCATGGCCTGGAGAAACTGCAAGTTATATGGGATAATATAGATGAGAATATAGTAGTGTAGTGGGAGATCTGCCCAATCTAGGTTTATAGCTTGTACTGTTACTGATTGAGTTGAGATTTATTTTACCAGGTAATTGGGTTGGAAGCAAAGTAGCAACAAAATGGCTCCCAAGGTATTATTTAGAACCTAACAAAACTGAGATAAAAAGTTCACTGCCCCCAAAGCCCTGAATACGGATTATTCTATTTTTAATAGCCCAAGAGAGATAGATGCAGATCCCCACAGATAAACATTGGATGGAGGTCGGGGACCCCTATGGAAGAATGAGGGAAAGGATTGAAGGCCTTCAAGGAGATAGCAACCCCACAGGAAGACCAACAGTGTCAAGAAACCTGGACCCCTGAGAGCTCCCAGAGAGTGAGCCACCAACCAGAGTATACATGTGCTAGTCCGAGGTCCCTGGCACATATGCAGCAAAGGGTTGCCATATCTGGCCTCAGTTGAAGAGGAAGCACCTAATCCTGCAGAGACTTAATGCACCAGGGCGGGGGGATACAGGGGGATCTTCCCTCTCAGAGGCAAAGGGGATGGGGGAGAGAAGAGGACTTCTACAACTGAGGACCAGGAGGGAGGGCAGCATTTGTGTTGTAAATACATACATACATACATACATACATACATACATACATATTTTAAAAGGTAGTTAAGAAAGATAAGATGTTACCAATATGGAAGTAATGAAAGAGAATGAAGAGTTCAGAAATAGATCCAAAGATACCTAGTAACCAATCACAAGAGCCAGGGGCATGGTGTGTATATATGCTTTGAGGTACTTAGATGGTAAAGGCAGGTGGATTACCTAAGTCTAGGACTTGCCTAAGCTACAAAGTGAGATTGGTAAATCAAGCAAATGAGAAAAGAGGTGGGGGAACAGCATCACTACATGAGTAGAAATTGCTCATTTGTGAAACTGATATTATTAATCAAAAAATGCAAAACTTTACCTTGTATTTTATAAGTTAAAATAAAATAATAAAATAACAAGATAATTTCATATTATCTCAACATAGGGAAACTTTCTGGAACATGATGGGCAACTGAGTAATGACAAAAAACATAGATAAGTACATTGAACTTTTTTTTCAATAAGTTCTCAGACTGTAGCCTAGGCTAGCGTCAAACTCACTATGTATCTAAAGCTGGTCTCAAACTTATAGCACTCCTCCTGCTTCAAGCTGGTCAAAATTAGAGGTGTGAACCACCAGGCATACCTTGACTATGCTTTTTAAATCTTGATTTTTGTATGGCAAAAATAAACCACAAACAAGGAGACAGGAGGTAAATAAGTAAAGAACAGGTAAGAAATAAAGTCAGAAATTGTATAATAGACTGCAGAATCATTAATAGTCCCAGAAATTCAAAATAAAATCCAGGATTTTATTGATCAGAGTTGGAGATTAGAATTAAAAGATAATTATAAAGAATATTGGTAAGAATTTGGGAAAACAAGTTGTCTCATATAATATTGATAGAAATGAGTTATTTGTATTTATGTTATGTATATAGATATTTTTCCTGGATGTGTGTCTGTTTACATGCATGCCTGGAACCTGTGGAGTCCAAAAGAGGGCATTGGACCCCTTGGAATACTGAGTTCCCAAGTGGATGCTGAAAATCAAAAGCTTTTAATCACTGAGCCATTTTTCCAGATCCAAGTTATAAATTTGGAGGTAATTTTTATAATATTAAATAAAAAGTTTAAATGTCAGGCAAATAAAATGTCAAAATTAAAAATATGCATGCTTCATGTTCCACAATGAGAAACCTATTCCACAGAAATAAAAGCATTAATATTTAAGAAAATTTAAGTATAAAATTTCTCAGTAAGACATTTCAATGCCAAAAGGAAATAGAAACAAATTGAATTTCTACCAATGAAAGAGTACATGAATAAACTGGAATTTACTTATTCATATTTATTCACACACTACAACATTACAGCTATTTTTAAAGCCTGTTCAAGGAAAAGGCATATCTTCACAATGGAAAATTGGTGGTCACAACTTTAGTTAACCACATTATCAAACTGCTTACAATGGAACACTTAGATGTTATATCTTTCTAACATGAAAGAAATGGAAACAAACAGAATCATCTATGAATTGGTCTTGTAAAATATCAAACCAAAATCTAGCCAAACATTTAGGCTTAGCTTCTCACTTCCAAAAAAAAATACATGAAATAGAAGAACAAGTTAAACCCTGAGGAAATAACCAGACAATCAAGAAATGTGAGCTATCCTGCAAGATAACAAATACAACTGCTTCCAGAGGCTGAGATCAAAGGATAAAAGACATCATTGTTAATTTTCTGTTGTTGTGATAAGACACCATGACCAAGACAACTTATTAAAAAAGAGGTTGGTAGGGGAATTGCTGTTTCAGAGGGTTAGAGTATCCTTGTTTCTGTTGCTTATGTTCTTGACCTTACCTCTTGCCATCTGGTTATCTCTGGTGTTAGTTGGTCTTGCTGTCTCTGATTGTGTTTTTAGATAAGGTGATTAGTGTCTATACACCTCCCAGAGTTATATGGATCAGATATGATGAAGGAAGACCCCCCAGAGGACTAGATTCCAGAGAATCTAACAAAAAATATCTTGATGATACTAAAACTTTGTTTTGAGATTTGTATATTACAGAATATACAGCCTTGGTGAGTCTTGTCAGCAGACATGCTGAAGTGACCTGCTTTGAACTCCTCCTGATCTCTTGGACTTTCATCCAGATCCAATCAGGACACCAACATCAGAGGCTAAAACAATTGTTGGTGTGGCATTCTTAAGGCCAACCAACTTCCCCATCTTCTCTAACCCCCCTTAAAAGATATCTCAATGCCCATATTCAGCTTAAAGAAGTTATGAAAAGTTGTTACCCCAGTTCTCTGGACTTGAGGGTCTAGAGGTGGTTATTCTAGTTGTCTTTCTGAGGAATGTTGAAATGGTCATAATTGGAACATGAAGGAAATAGCTAGAATTGATTATATAACCATAACTGAATTTGGTAGAAATCTTTAATGACTTAAAACTTTACTAAGTTAAAGTCATAATTTCTTATATTGGTACAGAATTTATTTTGATACAGAATCAAGGTTATCACTGGTATAAATTTCTTCTATTGATACAAAAAATTTAAAAGTACAAGGCTTCGACCCAGTCCTTCTATAACGTCATTACAAACTGAACTGAGATGTTTAAGCCTGTGAGTTAAGGGCCAAATAACAAATTCATGGTTCTGAGTTTATTGAGTGTTTTCAGATAATTTAATTAGAAATAGCTGAGGGTAGTTAATGGACAACAGTCCAGATTACTTTACATAGATAGCTGGTTTTCAAAAACGTCAGAAATCAACAGAATGTGACATTTAGTGTTATTTATCCTTTTGTTGTTGAGACATATCTGCTCCTAGCAGCTTCCTTTTTGTGGACACAAAGAAGAAATTGAGCTCTCTACCTCCAGGTGAGGTAGAGAGGCTAGGTGGCCACTGGGCAGAAAGTGCCTATCTCTCCTCAGACCTGTATTGCTCTTGAGAGGACACAAGTTACTGGTTAGGACAGCTTAGTTCTGCAGAGACAGAATAAACTAGTCCTTAATAATTACTGTTTCTCAGAGGTCTGTCAAATGATCTGGGGCCAGAAGGCTGAAGACTGATGCTCCGACTTCCTGACTTACTGGGGCTATATAGGTAGGCAGCTGTCTCTACAACTTGTCTCAGTGCTGGAAGCTGAGTTAGGCTTCCTATATTTTCAGATAACGTTGCTCATTCTTAGATTTCTGATGGGGTTGAAAGACTACTTATTGTCTCATAGCCAACCCAGGCTATTTAACATTGAGAAAATATATTTTGAGAACATAGTTCTCAGATAGTATGCAAGCTAAGCCAGGACATAACATATGGATTTATAAGTCTTTTAAGTTAGGATAGGTAACAGAGTGTTATGCTTAATTGTCAAAGATGATAAACTGGGTGTTAGGTGTATCTTATACTTTATAAATTACAAAATGGTAAAAAAAAAAAAAAGAATAATTGGGAGAACTGTCTAATCTAGGTGGGCAGCATGTATCATTATCAATTGTGTGGGCATCTTGTGAATTGAACATTTATTGATATATAAATCTGACTGATTAATAAGAAAAAAGAAGAGTTAGGCAGAATTCCTAGAGACAAATATAAGGAAATATATTCTGTCTGGGTGGCCCAGAACCACTTCGGGATATCTCTAGGATATAAGATTAACTTTACCAGTCTGTCTCTAACACAAGCTCCGAGTATTTTGGGGAGCACTGAGGACTTTGTCTTTGGGAATTCATAAATTAATGAAAAATGAAACAAGACTGTTCCAAGGTATGGTTGAGGAGAAAGTTTTATTGTAAATATGAGGGAGAACACAGTCAGAGGCATCTAGAAAAGTCCAACTTGAGTGTGGCCATGAGAGGAGAGAGAGGTGGGAGAGCAGACAGGAAGAGAAGAGAGGAGAGAGGAGGAAGCCAAGAGAGGAAGCAAGAACCAAGAGACCAAGAGAAGCCAAGAGAACCAGGAGAGTACACAGCCAAAATAAAATAGCTGGGCTCTATAGGAGCAAAGAGAAATGACGCCTGGGGGCTGGAGAGGTTTAGGGTTAGGGGCACCTTATGCCACCCAGGATGACTCTTGAAAGAAGGAAGGAAAGAAGGAAGGAAGAAGAAAATCAGACTGGAGAGATACCTCAGCACTTAAAAGCATTGGCTGCTCTTTCTTTTGATTGGAATTCAACTCCCAGCACCCACAGGGTGACTCACGATTGTCTGCAATTCCAGTTCCAGGAAATTTCATGTCTTTTTCCAGTCTCCACAAGCCAATCTTTACACAGACATACATGCAGGCAAAATATCCATATACATACAAAAAAAAAAGAACTTGTGTGTGGGGAGGGAAGGAACTTGGAGAAGCAGCTCAGCAGTAAAGAGTATTTGGTGTGCAAGTGAGAGTAACTGAGTTCAAATTCCCAGTAACCACATAAAAAGCTAGGCACAACTTTGCCCATTCCTGTAACCCCAGTGCTGTGGGGAACAGAGAATGGTTCGCTGGGGCTTACTGGCCATGAACCTATCTCCAGGTTTAGTGAGAGAGCCTATCTCAAGGGAATAAGGAATCCATACACACCTGTGCATCTAAAACTACATGTTTAAATATACCAACACAAATTTACACAACCAAAACTTGGAAAACATTAAATAACATACATTTTTAAATGTTTTCCTTGGGTTTGGTCAGATGTCTCAATGGGTAAAAGCACTTGCCCCATAAGCCTGACAATGAATCTAATCTCCAGAAATCTGTGTAACAGTTGTCCTCTGACCTCTCCATATGCATCATGGCATATGTGCACCCCACTACACTCACACACACACACACACACACACACACACACACACACACACTAAATAATAATAATAATAAAGGTAATAAAACTTTGAAAAAATCTCTTAGCACTTCAATAATGTTCTGCTTATGATTCTGGTATATTTTGGCCCAATAATGATACAGGTTTCATCTTGTGGAGCAGGACTTAAAATCCAATCAGATCAGAAAGCAGTTTATTATTCCCATAATGTGCACTAGTGTACCATACCTTGGGCCTGTCTTGACAGACCAGCCATTATCGTAGCTGGCAGCATTCACAGATGGGTATGATTCATGACTACTTTTCTCCCCTGGTAGCTTGCATGGGCCCTTACAGCACTGTGAAAGCTAGCCAGACATGAAGCTTCCAGGTCAGTTTGATTCCTCTGTGTTCTATATGACTCAAGTACATGTTGTCTTTGCTAACATGGTCTGATAAAGTCTGAAGAGTAGCCAAGAATAATGTCAATACCCTGTAATGCTTTGATCTCACTGGTCAACAATTCCAAAAGAAGTAACCAATTCCCTGGAATCAGACTTTAAATTCTTTTCAGATTTATTTTTATTATTTTCATTTTACACCCATTGGGTGTTTTGCCTGCATATGTCTGTGATGGTTTGTATATGCTCAGCCCAGAGAGTGATACTATTAGAAGGTTTGGCCTTGTTGGAGTAGGTGTGGCACTGTGGGTGTGGACTTTAAGAACCTCATCCTAGCTGAATAGAAGTCAGTCTTCCACTAGCATCCTTCAGATGAAGATATAGAACTCTCAACTCCTCCTGCAACATGCCTGCCTGGATGCTGTCATGATCCCACCCTGACATAGACTGAACCTCTGAACCTGTAAGCCAGCCTCAATTAAATGTTCTCGGTCATGGTGTCTGTTCACAGCAGTAAAACCCTAACTAAAACAGAAGTTGGTATTGCTTCTGGGGTATTGCTGGGATAGGCATGGTTTTGTTTCGAAGAATGTGGATTGGAGAACTTTGGATTTGGAAAGCAGTGAAATGCTTTAAATGAGGTTTAATAGACTATCTTAGTAGGAATATGAAAGACTTTGTTACTAAGAGCAATTTGAATTGTGCAGACCTGGCCCAAGACGTTTCAGTGGAGAATTTCAATATGTGACCTAGAGACTATTTTTGTGGTATTTTGGAGAAGAATGTGGCTACTTTTGGCCTTGTTGGAGAGTCTGCCTGAGATTAAGCTGAAGAGACTCAGATTAATTGCACTGACAAAGGAAGTCTCAGAAACGTCCATCATAGACTTTGGTTAAGTCTCATGAAGAGCATTTTAAACAAGCATAGCAAATGGAGAAAGGAAATATATAAAATACATGGTTCAAGTATTAAAGAAGCACCAGGAAGTGAAATGGAGCTGAATTCTGTGTTCAAGGATATTAAATTGAATTAAGGGAGTAGTGACCTTAGGGCAAGATCCCATGCAGCTAAAAATAGGTCCAGGCATAGTAGTACAAGCCTTTAATCCCAGGAGGCAAAGACAAGCAGATCTCTGAGTTCAAGGCCAGCCTAGAGCACAGCAAGTTCTAGGTGAATAAAAGGCTTAAATCCAGGCCACACCTTAAACTCAGGTGGACCACACCTTTAGTACCAATGCTTAGAAGACAGGCCTGAAGAACTCTGAGTTCAAAGTCAGTTTACAGAGCAAGTTCCAGGACAGGCAAGGTTAGGCAATAAAGCAGTTGGAAAACAGAAAGTTAGTGATAATGTAATAGATCAAGGAGGCCATGTTCCAACCCCAGTAAGCAGCAGATCTAGGCAGCTTTAGCCATGTGGTTCTGCCTTTAGAGTCCAGAATATGAGGGACTACTGGGAAAATTGATGCTGGTTAGCTGGAGCTAAGAAATTAGCAGTGATTAAGAAGAGACCAGAATAACTGAGGTTAAATCATCTTGGAAGTGTTTTCTGAGAGCACAAAGAAGCTGTGTTCCGGAGATAGCCAATTCTGTACCTTGTGCTGCAGCTGTACTTGGTAATATGTAAGAGTCACCCAGGTGGTACTGGTTTTGAAGGCATGAAGGGGTCATGAAGAACAGCTGAGGTTTGGCACTGTGAGAGGCCATGGAAGGCCATTGGTGAAGGTGCAGTCTCAGTTGCAGTTGAGGGCCCAGGACTGAAAAGGTCACGCAAAGGAGTTGAGGCTTGCCACCAGGAAGAGAGCCTATGAGAGGCTATTGGTGAAGCCTGGTTGTAGTGGAAGACCCCAATGTACTGGAGATGCTAGTACCATGGGATGACCACCAAGAACAGCAGCAGCAGTGGGGTAAATCAATCTGATCTTAGAATACTATATAAGGCAGAGCTGGAGAAGTGACACAAGACCTTTGGAGGAGCCCAGAAGATCATGTGTGGATCCCAGACATTGAAACAAGAAGCTATAACATTGAAGCTGCCTTGGACACCCCAAAATTTTCAAGATGCCAGAACCCTAGGATATCTGCTGAGGAAAGCTGCTAACAGGGAGTGGAACCAGCCCAGGAGAAAGAAGTTTGTTGCAGTCAACAAAGATGAAAAAGGAGTTGGAGATCTACTATAAAAAACTTTGACATCAAACATGGAGATGCAGAGTTTGGAGTTTGCCCAGCTGGTTTCCTGTCTTGCTTTGGGGATTACAGTTAAGTGATTGGATGAATCTCAGAAGAGATCTTGAACTTTGGACTTTTAACATTGCTGAGACTGCTATAGACTATGGGGCCTTTGGAAGTTGGACTAAATGCCTTTTTTATTATGCTTTGTTTAGGTATGGCCCCCACAGACTCATGTGTTTGAACAAGTCTATGGGGGCCAGGAAGTGGAATGTGACGGCTTGTATATGCTTGCCCCAGGTAGTGGCACTATTAGAAGGTGTGGCCCTGTTGGAGTATGTGTGGCACTGTGAGTGTGGGTTATAAGACCCTCATCCCAGCTATCTAGAAACCAGTTTTCTGCTAGCAGCCTTCAGATGAAGATGTTGAACTCTCAGCTCTGCCTGCACCATGCCTGCCTGGATGCTGCCATTTTCCTGCCTTGATGATAATGGACTGAACCTCTGAACCTGTAAGGCAGCCTCAAATATATGTTGTCCTTTATAAGACTTGCCTTGGTCTCCATGTCTGTTCACAGCAGTAAAACCCTAACTAACACACCTATGTTCCCTATGCATTTTTCAATTTGGTCTTAAAGTTGATTAAGAGCTATAAGCAGGCATTTTAACTGATTATATATGAACATATAAAAAGAGTAAGACAATACTAGAGTTCAAGGATATTTTTAAAAAGGAATTTGAATGTGTATTTCAAAAGCCTTCATAATAAAAATATATATTCTTTTAAAGTAGGTAGTTAATTCAATTTTTAGGAGCATTCCCTTCAGTGTTATAATAGGACCAAAGAAAACACAGTATAGCTTACCTGGGGTGGTGATACACACCTTTAATACCAGCACTCAAAATGCAGAGGTAATCTCTGAGTTCGAGGTCAGTATGGTCTACTGTGTGAGTTCCAGAACAGTAAGAGCTACATAGAGCTACATAGAGAAACCCTGTCTCAAAAAACAAACAAAAGAGCATGCAAAGCCTTTAACCCCAGCAATTGCGAGGAATTTGTAGCTGGATCTCAGTGATTTCGAGTTCCAGATCATCCAGAGCTACAAAGTGAGCTGTTTCGATAGATAGATAGATAGATAGATAGATAGATAGATAGACAGACAGACAGACAGACAGACAGACAGACAGACAGACAGACAGAGCGAGCAGTCGTGACTGCCTGGACAAGACCTGGGAGAAGATCGGGCCCTTCAATGTTCCATCATGTTGGGGAAGAAGCTCATAAACTAATGCCCTTCCTGGAGAGCAATTGGTAGTTAATGGTTGGAGGAAGGTTTTTCACTGGTATAGCCTTTGGTGAGTAGCCCATGTTCAAATAAATAACCCCTTATCATACTCCTGTAAGCAAGCTTAACTCAACTAAGTCACAAAAATAAAGGAATGAAAGTAGGAGGGGGACAAGTTGGGAAGGGGAATGTCCAACAGGAGTGAAAAGAAAAAGGATACTGGAGAGTGAATATGATCATAGTACATCTTAAATATTATGAACTTGTCAAACTATAATTTTAAAATTCTCTCAGGTCTCATACATAGATAAGCTTAAATAGTGACACTGTCACCATATGTTTTAGTATTTAAATAATATACTAGGTGCAGGAGGGATGGCTCAGCAGTTAAGGGCACTGGGTGCTCACCCAGAGGCCCCCGTTCAATTCCCAGCACCCACATGGTAGTTCACAACTGTCTATAACTCCAGCCCCAGGGGATCCAATGCTCTCTTCCCACCTCCTCCGCAGGTACCAGGCACACATATGGTGCCCAGAGACACATTTAGTCAAAGGCAAACAGTCATACACATCAAAATAAATAAAATCTCAAAGGGATAATATACTATGATCTACAATATAATTCTCTTCTTTTGTTTTATTTTCTCTAATAAAAGGGTCAAAACTATGAAGGCCTGCCCTGTCTTCTCTGTCTGATTCAGGAGAGACCTACTCTAAATTATCTCCAGGCTCCAACTCCTATTTTGACTTTATGAAAAATTAATTCCCTTTACCTTAACACATACTCTAGACAGTCATGTGATTCCAAAACTTGTTAATACCACACACAAATGCTTTCATCATCTGATGGAGATATTTTAAGACTGACTTTTTCTCAAAGGGAATGAAATAAAGGCAGGATATTCTAAACTGCATCATACCTGGGCATATTTCAATACCCATGAGACAGTCACTGGCAAAACTTTTCTAACATCCAAGTAACAAAATACAGTTCAGCTTCCTTGCCTCTGCCTCCCAGCATACTTCTTAGCCTGAAACAGCAAATGAGATGAATGCAAGATGCATGTCTGCAAGGAATATGATGCAATAATCATATTCTATGATTCCATTATGCTATAATTAATCTTAATTACACATTTAATATTTAATCCTGCCTGAATTAAAAGACTCACATAGCTTGAATCCTGTGTTGCCTATAATTCTACTGTGCTATTTTGACAAATACAAAGTAATAAATCTTCTAAAGAAATATGGTTGTTTTGGAGAGATCAACTGTGGTCATCCCAGGGTATTCTTTTACTGAGGACTAGGAGACAACATTTTGTGTCCCTGTTTCCCAGTCCCAGCCTCAGAGGCAGTCAGTGCATGGGAAAGGAAACGCTGATTACATATCCAGTCACCTGACAGAAGGGGTGGTGCCCGTCCTTCTTCACGTGTTTGTGTTTCTCTTTAGTGCTCCGAAGCCTGCCTAGGGACTTGGCATTTGTCTCCTTTTCCATGTATCATTGTGAGAATTTCCTGGGTTCTCTTTCAATCTTCCCCCTCTTGCTTTCACAGGCACTTATTAACCTTCTTGGAGCTTCTCCAGGCACACCCAGTAACTCCTACAGAGCAAAGGATCTTCTTAGAAGGCGGAAAGCCTCACCCACGGCAGCCCCTTTATTGTGGTACAATATAGACACAGCCGGTATTATCTGTGAGGCCAATATCATGAGATCATTTTCCACTTGCACCTACTGAGCTATAGTGCAAATGGGGATTTTTTTTTTCTCTTGGCTTTTTCCAGACAGAGTTTCTCTGTGTAACAGCCTGTGCTGTCCTGGAACTTGCTCTGTAGACCAGGCTGACTTGGAACTCACAGAGATCTGCCCGTCTCTGCCTCCCAAGTGCTGGGATTAAAGGTGTTGGCTACCACCGACCAGCACAAATAGGGATTTTTAAATAATATCTGGAGTTTGGAATTCCAAAATCTAATCCCATATTGCTTAGGGCAAAGAAATGTCTAGAACTATCAGAAAACCTTGTTCATGAGAAAACACAAGAATTCCGTAATGGTTTGTGGACTTTGGTTGGACACATTTAGCCCTGAAAAGGACAAGGTTTGCTTATTTGGGGAACAGAGCAACAAAAAAGTTCATTAAAAACACCACCTACAATGGAGTCTGGCAAAAGTGCTGTGTTCTATTATACTGAGCAAAGGAACCGATGTAAAAGCAAAAAAATGATGAATGCTTTCCTGTACTGGGAGGAAGACACTGGCTAGACAGCTACAGTAGGAAAGATGATGAAACAGTGAGATAGCTAAAAGTTGGGAGACTCTATGAAAGCTTTAAGCATCCTATGCAACCCAGAGGCATATCTGCATCCTTTCTAGAGGGTATAGTGGCACGGAACTTCTATTCCATGTGGGGATTCTTATGACCTCAGAAAAAGATATGAACTTAGCCTCTTCTTGATTTTCCTGCACTTTCCAGAAAAAAAAACATTGAAGCATAAAGCCTCCCAGACAGTGGCAACGGGCCTTTAATCACAGCACTCGGGACTAGAGGCAGCTGGGTCTGTGAGTTCAAGGCTAGTTGGTCTATACAGCTAGTTCCAGGACAGCCAAGATTACACAAATCCTGTCTTGAAAACCTCTGAGAAAGGGAACAAAATACCCACAGGAGCAATAAAGGAGACAAAGTGTGGAGCAGAGACTGAAGGAAAGGCCACACAGAGACTGCCCTGCCTGGGGATCCATCCTATAAACAGTCACCAAACCCAACACTATTATGGATGATAAGAAGTGCATACCAAAAGGAGCATGCCATGGTTGTCTTTGGAGGGGCACTGTCAGAGTCTTACACATACAGAGGCAGATGCTAGCAGCCAACCATTGGACTGGGCGTGGGGTCCCCAACAGAGGAGTTGGAGGGCAGTCTGGAGGAGCTGAAGGGATTTACAACCCCACAGGAAGAACAACCCAGACGCCCCAGGACTCCCAGGGACTAAACCATTAACCAAGGGGTACACATGGTTCCAGCCAAAAATGTGGCAGAGGAATGCCTCGTCAGGCATCAGTGGGAGGAGTGGTCCTTGGTCCTGTGAAGGCTCAATAGATGCCCCAACAAAGGGAAATCGAGGTGGGAGGGAGGGAGGACTGGGACGAGTGGACGGTCATATACTTGGAAGCAGGGGGTGGAAGGAAGGGTTGGGGGTTTTCAGGGAGGGGGGAAACCAGGAAAGGTTTTAGCATTTGAAATGTAAATAGAAAAATATTAAAAATAAAGAAAAAAGGGGGGCTGGATAATGGCTCAGCAGTTAAGAGCACTGACTGCTCTTCCAGAGGTCCTGAGTTCAATTCCCAGCAACCACATGATGTCTCACAACCATCTGTAATGAGATCTGATGCCCTCTTCTGGTGTGTCTGAAGACAGCTACAGTGTACTTACATATAATAATAAATAAATGTTTAAAAAAAGAGAAAAACCAAAAAGTAAAATGAGAGAGCGATACCATATAGAGATTTTGGCCTTCTCAGTGTGGTGCAGATAATTTTTTGCCTAAGAGATATTAGAAAGGGACCTGTATATAACCAACCTGTCACCTAATTCATATATATATATATATATATATATATATATGAACTCCTGTGACATTATTACTGTTCTCTCTCTCTCTCTCTCTCTCTCTCTCTCTCTCTCTCTCTCTCTCTCTCTCTCTTTTGAGACAAGGTCTCTCCACATAGTCGTGGCTGTCCTGGAACTCACTGTATATACGTGGCTGGGCTTGAATTCACAAAGCTCTGCTTGCTTCTACCTTGAGTGCTGAGAGTAAGGGCCTGTGCCACCACACCAGACTTAATGTGCTACCTCTTATCTGAGTCCTAGTTACATCAGAGTAGTGGGCTTGTAAAAATTTAATAAGCTGCACACTTATGTAATGCATACTTTTCTGTCTTTATGTAATACTTTATATTTTTAGATTTATTTTATTTTATGTGTATTAATGCTTTATGTTTTGCCTATTGTATGTATGTGTACAATGTGCATGCCTGGTACCCTCAGAGGTCACATGAGATGTCATATTCCCTGAAACTGAAGTTACAGACAGTTGTAAGCTGTCATGTGGGTGCTAGGAATTAAACCCCGGGTCATGTAGTAGTAAGGGCTCTTAATCACCGAGCAATCTCTCCAACCTCAAATACATTATACTTCAATTAAAGGTTGCTTTTGTGGCTGGTGAGATGGCTAAGTGTGTAAAAGCATTTGCCACCAAGTCCTGAGACCTAAATTGAGGAAGGACAGAACTGATTCCTGAAAGTTGTCCTCTGAACTCCACAATTGGGCCATGGCACACACCCAGTGGTAGGGGGTAAAGAAAATATTTTTTAAAATGTTGCTTCCAATTCCTTTAAAAAGAATTTAAGTGGCATCCCTTATCAAAGCTGCAGCTGCTTCCACATAGCTAATGTGGTCAAAAACAAACCCCAAGTAACAGTTTTCCTTAACTGTCATGGTTCCATTTGCAGTACACATCTAAGATTCTGGGGGAAAGACAGTTCCATCTTGACATTTCTCAGAAGTGGCCAGAGATGTTTGTTAATACTGTATACTCTCTACAAATGTTGAGTCTCAAACATGGGGTTAGCAGAATAGGTCTTTCAGAAGCAATTTGCTGAGCCCAAGAGCTAGCATAAAAGGGCAGTTGCAACTGTGTTCACCCTGGAAACCTCTAGCAGCACATAGCAATGCTTTAGGTAACTGTCCTGTAAGCTAAGGCCAACCAGACCATTATGCTTCTGAGAACCAGGTGCAAGACAATGTTAAGATCACATAGATAATTGCATTGGCATAAAAAAAAATGAAATGAGAATTCAAATGGTATTTTTAAAATTTAAACTATCATTTTTTTAATCAGAAAAATAAAAAATAACTGTTCATAATTTAGATAAAATGAGTGGTAGTACAGGTCTTGGTTTCTCATTTACCTTTTTTTCACCTTTAAATTTATCTTTCCTCCATATGTGTATGTGGGCTAGCCATATATGCTCCAAGGAAAACAAATGGAAATCAGAAGACAACTTGCAAAATCTGGCTCTCTCCTTCCTCCATGGAGGTTACAGAAATGGAATTTGGTTGTCAGCTTTGGTGAAAACACCCTTAGCTGCTGAACCATTTTTGCCTTTTTTTTTGTTTGTTTGCTTTTGTTTGTTGTTTGTGTTTGTTTGTTTTTTGGACAGGGTATCCCTTGTTGTCCTGGAACTCACTCTGTAGACCAGACTGGCCTTGAACTCCGGCATCTGCCTGCCTCTGCCTCCCGAGTGCTGGGATCAAAGGTGTGTGCCACCACTGCCCTGATCCATTTCCCTTTTGTAACTTATAGATACTACCTATTTTCCCCTACTCTTGAAAAAGTGCTGACATTTTTTCTGTATTTTATTTTATTTTACTTTGAGACAGAATCTCAAGTAGCCACAGTTGGCCTTGAACTCTCTGTGTCGTTAATGATAACCTTGAACTTCTGATCTTCCTGCCTTCACCTACTAAATAATGGCTCATACCACCAGGCCCAATTTCTATGGTGCTGGGGATCCAACCCAGGACTTCATGCATTGCTAGGCAAGCACTCTACCACCGAGCAACATTCCTGAGCCCATTTGACATCTTTTCTCAGGCCCTCTACTTTCCCATTCTTTTTCCTGCTCATACACTTTAAGGTACTTGAACACTATAGGTTAGCAGGTCTTTTCTATTCCAGAGTTAAAACAAGTACCTCAGGGTTCTTTTCTTAAACCACAGTAATGAGTCACATTGTTGACCAAAAATAGCTATAAAAATTGCACTAAATAAAAGATGTAAGTGTTTAAGTCTCACTCCAGGGGCCAGAGAGATGTCTGGGTGTTAGGACCAGAGGACTGGGGTTCAATTCCCAGCATCCACATGGCAGCTCACAACCATCTGTAACTCCAGTTCCATAACTGCCACTCACACCAGGCACATATGATACACATACATCTGAACAGGAAAAAATTAATACACATAAAATAAAATAAATCTAAAAAAAAGTTAAGTCACAATCGTGAGCCAGCAAGATGACTCAGCAGGTAATGGCAGTAACCAACAAATGTGGTGGCTTCAGTTCAGTCTCTGAAAGCTACATGGGAAGAGAGAACTGCCACAAGTTGTCCTCCAGTCTCTACATGCAAGTCATGTTACACACACACACACACACAGAGAGAGAGAGAGAGAGAGAGACAGAGAGAGACAGAGACAGAGAGACAGAGACAGAGAGAGGCAGAGACAGAGAGACAGAGACAGAGAGAGGCAGAGACAGAGAGAGAAACAGAGAAAACAGAGAGAGAAAGAATAAATGTGAAGGAAAAAATTTTTTACTCTCACTCAATGTTTTCTCTCCAGCTGCTGAGAACCTTTCATTTCATAGGGAACATGTACTTCTTTTGAAAGCCATTAGTCCTGACTTGTTACGCTTTCCGTGATGAGTCACTAATCTTTAGTCGAATGCCTTCGTAGATAACAAACAACTGTGTTTGCAAGATATCTTGGGAGTAATGATCACTTAGCCCTGTTTAGAACTCCATAACTCAAGACTGACTGAAGTCAATAAATAGTGGAAAAAAAGGGGTATTGTGGCATGAAGACTGTTTATATGTTGTACTGGATTTGTGCTCATTTTCCATGAATCTTACTGAAGAGAACTGGGAGACTTGATTGTTTTCTGTTTCTGAGATTCTCCTCACCTAGGGAGCTATCTCCGAACAGTGAGCTGCATGGCTCGAACATATCATATGTGCCTCTGGGAAGTGAGGCACAGACAATGGCAACACAAAGATATATTAAAAAATACATAATGTAACTTGTCTTAATATACTTTTCTGAGTCTAAAAATATGCCAGACCAAAAGAAACATATTTACATAAAAAGCAGACAAGGTCAAATAACAAAGAAAGCCCTTAATTAGTTGTAATCAACTTTAATTTGCATACCGTATATAATTCCTAAATGATTGTTAATAATAACTTTATATAATGGACTTCCAATTTTCATGAAAATGGCACATTTTGATAAGCAGACACAAAACCCTAGTACTAATAAGGTTTAATTTGCATACATTAGACTGATTATCCAAACAAAAGGATTACAGTATTACTTCTCCATACCTTTATGTCCTTATTATGCACATTTATTAACTTCACAAAAGCTAGCTGTTAGTGACAAACAATAGCCATGGCAGAAAGAGAAATTGACAGAATGAATAAAGTACATTTTACAGCTAAGGAGCAAAGTTTATACATTATAGATGCCAAATTTAACTGTTTGCTGGTTAAAAGAATTTCATAAGGAGTGTCTCATCATTTGAATAAAGCAGCTTGTTTTTGTGACCTGAAAAAAAAAATGCCCTAACACATCACTCGAATTTAATAATGAATGTATCTCAAGCTAAGAAGCCTCCTCAACACCACAGTATGCTGAGAATTCATGAACAGCCACAGAATTAAGCTTTAAATGTGTAGTTCTAGGGTGCAGCGTTAATAAATATATTTCAACAAGCTTAGTTTTCAGTCGAGTAAATAATAATATAGGTGGCATTAGTATTGATATCGGTTCCTAATGGTATCATTTATACCCCGCAATTAAAGTTTAAGTACTAAATAAAGCATTTTTAGGAGATCTGGGTTGGCTTTTCTTATATGTGAACACAAATGAAGCTCATGAGTGTTTGGATAAGAGCCAAAAAACTTGAAACTTAACCACAAGCTACTTCCGGGGGTTTTCCTAGTGTTTTGCTACTTGGCAAGATACAGAATTAGAACACCAGGAAATGATTTCCAAAGAAGGCAGAGGAAAATGGAAGCCCCAGGAACTGAACTAAACTCCACAGTGTTTCACTCTGACCCCTCACACATAATGTCAAAGATAAGAACCATCTGCTAGGAATTTGCCTGTCTGAATATCCAGTGAGAGTTTTACTAGCATTGTGCTAAGTAAAAGAGAGGGCTGACAAGAGAAGGCAGCTTAGCTGTCAAGTGCTTGCCTTGAGCTTCCCAACCTCAGTTTTATACCCAGAAAGCATGGTGGAAGGACAGAACCCACTCCACAGTTTCCCTTTAACTTTCACATGTCAACTATATCATGCACGCATGCACATGCGCACGCGCACGCACACGCGCACGCACACACTCACAAGGGGGGAGGGAGGAGGGAGAATTACTGAAAGACAAATGGCATTAAACATTTCCATGTTCCTCATAAACTGTTATTCCCCATTCAGAGTTCCAAATTACTACCAAGGGTTGAATGAAGGAGACACACTTAACTAACAACCCATATGGAACAGAACGCTCTGAAATTCCTATGACATTTCCAAAGCCTAGAAAATACATGACTCAACGCACTCGATGTCCACTTGTCTAGTACTACTTGGACAAGAAGTACTAGATCAGAGATGACCACTCTGACATGTGGCTTCCCTCCTCTGTAAGTTTCTCAATTTGTCAGAATCAAGTACTCTAGGTCCTAGAGTCACCCAACCATATTCAACCAGCATAAGAATGGAAGGTTATAGCACCGGTTCAGCATCTGACACACAAGCCTGACAACTTGAGCTAGGTTCCCAGAAACCACATAAAGGTAGATGGAGAGAACAAACTTCACAAAGTATCCCTCTGACCTATGCATGCATGCCATGTCATATGTACTCCCAGATCAACACACATATTCCATGTCATCAAGCACACACATGCAACACATTCTTTTAAAGAGTGGAAGGCTAACGGAAAGTCCTGTTCACTTAGTACAGTGGTACAAACCAGAAGCGACAGCACTTCGGAGACTAAGGCAGGAGGATCATTTGAGTCCAAGAGTTGAAAACTATCCTGAGCACTGCAAGACCCTATTCAAAGTGTTTGTCATAACTTTATGTGCCTATTTAAAAATTATTTCAAACTGGACAGACAAGTAGTAGTAAATAGGCCTCTAATACACAGCATAAGAATCACTGCACAGAATCCATAAAATAACAAAGCACTAACGCTGGAGCCATAAGTAATAAACTTCAAAATACTACCACAAGACAGGCATTGTAGTGCAATCCTAACACTACTCTCATAGTATAATCTAGCTATAATCCTAACACTCTGGAAGCTGAGGAAGGAGGATCCCCTGAGCCCAGGAGTTTGGGGCAATCAATCTGGGCAGCATAATGAGACCCCATCTTTAAAAAATAAAATAGAAACAACATAAAATAAAAATAAACATAAAAATAAAACATTCCCAGTGCGGCAAGAATTCTGTGTTTTGACTGTTCAGTTACCAAGCCAACATAAAACAGTGATGGTTACCAGCCCATAGTCCACATCGGAATGTATCCAAGACACAGAGGTTGACTTCAGCCGGATCACCTATATACAGAACACAGGATTTGGGTCCAGAAAATAAATAACTAAATACTACCCTAATGTGATTTATCCAAAGGCAATTTTCAGACAGCCACCTACTTTCAGCAAACTCAAAGTTTGGCATACTGATCATTTTATTTCAGGATCAACTGTCTATATATATAGATTTTCAAAACAGGAACACTCTGACCCTACCCAGCTAGGAGCAATATTCCTTTTAGCCAGGAGGAGAGCTGGAGTGAAGAAGGATTCCTCTCTCCCAAGCAGCTGTTCTTTTTGCTTTTCCATCCAGGCCCACTGAGTGGGAGGCTGGGCTTTTGGACCCAGCACAAAACATAATACAACAGTCAGGAAATGTAGTCTCCAGCAGGAACATAAGTTCCATTAGCATTTCCTTTGCTCAAACTGATAGTGCATACTCCCAAAGAAACAAATTCACACTCCCAATTCTCTTTCTCCTTTTTCTCTGCTCATTGTGGAAGAGAAATAAAGATCTCTTTGTCAATTCAGATGCACTGCTTTTCATGTGCCATGCTGCAGATCAGGGAGCACTTGAGATTATGCAGAGAACAAAGGCCAGTTTGCCTACTTACCTGATTACTGAGAAATGTCCATCTGTAGCAGTGTCTTCTAAGAGTACATCAGCTGCCACCGTGATTCAATCACATTCCAGCGAGACATCTCAAAAAGGTATGGAACCTACCTCAAACTTACAAAGATAAAAAAAAAAGCAAAATGAAAACATATGTAAATTAATGTCCTGGTAATCTCACCCACCATTCCCCAAATCATTCCAGTCTAAAGGGGCTAGCTAGAGCTTGTAGCCAGACTCCAAATGAGTCATAGGAAACATTCAAATTCTGTGCATACCATTGAATCTCATCTACTTGCATGAGAATATAAATGCACTGTACATAAGTTTGCTTGGGATATGACGCTGCTGAACCTACCATCTTTTGCATGCTAATTCCCCTAGTTAATATTTTCATCGGCTTTCAGTAAAGACCTGTCCAGTCTTCTTGTCACCCATCAGACCTTTCTTCTCTAAGACTTATAACTCGAATTACCTGATCAAGGTTCAGAAGGCTAGAACAAAACAAATCCTTCTGCTGAATTTGCAAATGTACATTGAAAGCAAAGAAAGAATTGAAAACTGTAAGTTTCATACTTACTATTTTCTTTTCCTTCACTCAGCCTAGGATATTAAAATGAGATGTGGTTATGGTATATCCAATTGAATGAGATTTGTATAGGAAAAGTGATTTTACATACACATATCTCATGTCATCTTACCAATTTGATACTGTAATTATATATCCAGGGATGTGTTATCTCTACTTAGAATGATCATGTGTTCCATATAATCCTTGGGGTTTGCCTGTGATCCTGAAATAACTATTAAAAGCACCTGTTTTCATACTCCAATATTTCTCGTTTGATCAAAAAATTATATAGATCACTAACACCATTTAATATCACTAGTATAAAAATAAGCATTGTGCAATGTTACTTACAGAGGTCTACATTAAGAGTTCTCCAGTTCTAGAAAAGTTAAATTTCATATTGCTATGCTGTATTAGTACTCATATTAACTCCTCAAATTGATACTTTATGTTGTAATTATTTAATTTTATTTCCCAGAGGATGGAACCCAGGGCCTCATGCATGCTTGATGTTAACCATGGTCATGCCATTTTGTAAAGTGTCTCCATTTTGGTTAAACCATGGCAATTCTCTAAACTCAAGTAACTTATTTTTCTAGATTCTTGCCTACCACTGGCCTTATTTCCCTAGCTAGCCTATCAATAGCTATCCATTCATAAGTCAAAAAATGGAAAAATTCAGTTCCCTTACCCCTTTCCCTTTTCTGCCCTATAACAGTTTCTTCTGGATCAAACTGTCATTGCTGATTTGTGAGTGGTGATTTCCAAGTGAACTGGACTGCCACTGCTGATCATGTTGGTATTTTGCTAGAATATAACATAAGTGAAAAATTCCATAGCATACTATTATGACTGCTTATAGTCAAAGTGCAGACACACTAAAATTACCTTCAGTTATGTATATCAGACACATAGGAAGCAAAACAATTCCATGTCTAGTCTTCTGTCTCTTCTTCTAAACATTTTATTATTTATAAGGAAATATTTCAAAGCCTAAAAGCACAAAATTTCAAATACTTCTGCTCCTAAGCATTTTGGATAAGGAAGACTTAATTTGTAAATATTGCTTACTTAGCCCTTATATTGAATTTTGTGGCACTACCCACTAACCATAGCCACTAGACATTCCCACTATTCTTTTAAAGTTAGTTTACTTTTGAATTTAACTTTCAAAAATTTTGTTTATGTATATGACTACTTTGTCTACATGTCTGTGTATCAATTATGCATGGTGCCCACAGAAGCCAAAAGACAGCATTAGATTTCCCTGGAACTGGAGCCACAGATGGTTGTGAGCCAACATGTGGGTGCTTGGATTAAATCTTGGTCCTCTGGAAGTGTTCTTAACCAATAAGATATCTTTCCAGCCCCTCAACATTTTCAAATAGGGTCTTACAATATTGTTGAGGCTAATTTCATATCCCTGGGCTCAGTGATGCTCCTACCTACCTCAGTCTCCAAAGTACTACTATTACAGGCATGTCCTACTGTACCTGGCTTTTGGTTTTGATTAGCATGTAATCAGTGTGAATATTAGTGGGGCAAAACTGGCTTTTGGTTTTGATTAGCATGTAATCAGTGTGAATATTAGTGGGGCAAAACTGGCTTTTGGTTTTGATTAGCATGTAATCAGTGTGAATATTAGTGGGGCAAAACTGTATTATTTCAATACATGTGCACGGAGTATACTCACCAAATCTGGGTAATCATCTTACTTTTTTATCATTTATTTCGCTTACTTATTTGATTTGGTGGCACTTTTTGGTTTTGATTTTTCTTTCTCCATTGTGGGGTGTGTGTGTGTGTGTGTGTGTGTGTGTGTGTGTGTGTGTGTGTGTGTGTGTGTGTTATTCATATGTATATGCAGGTGCATGTGGACACCTCAGATTATGTCAGGAATCATCTTCAATGACTCTTCTATTTCATTAATTGAGGCAGGATTTTCTCAATCAAACTCAGAGTTCATCAATATGGCTAGTCTTCTTAGCCAACTTCTCCATCTTCTGAGGCTGAGTTGTCACGCCCGCCTGGCATTTTGATAGATATCTAGGGATCTGAAGCACTTGAACTGTTGAGCCTTCTCACAAGTCCTGCTTTGTTTTGCTTTGGGTTTGAAGCAAGGTTTCAAACTGTAGCCTGGGCTTGTCTGGAAACTCAATAGTAGCATAAGCTGGCCTTGAACTCACAGAAATTCTCCTGCCTCTCCCTCCTGGTTGCTAAAGTTACAAGTTTGAGTCACCAAGATCAGTTATTTGGTTATCTGTTCCTTTGTTTGCTTTGAGACAGGAACTTTGTACATAGTCCAGACTGGCCTCTGACTTGACTACATATCCCAAGTAGGCCTTGCACTAATGATCCTCCTGCCTCTTTCTCCTGAGCTGTAATTATAGGTATGCACCATGGTATCTAGCTCATCATTTCTTTATGTTTGGAAACTTCTAGTTCTTCTGCTCTAGATTTTTCTACAATACACACTAGGTTATTATGAACCATGGCCATTTCAATATATTTGGGAATATGGAACTTAGTCCTTCAATCTAACTCTACTGATTATTGATCTCCTCTCATCTCAAATCTGGACATCTTCTGAAATGCTGTTTCATACATTCATATGTCTTTTGAAACCTAGACTGCATGTCTGTGTGTCCTCTTAGGTCCATATTATATACCTCATATCCTCTAAGGTTAACCATTATCCTATATGTTTATATTCATTAGCTTTTTATCACTGTTATAAAATACATGATAATCAACTTTTAAAAAGGACAGCCTTACTTTGGTTCAGAGTTTCAATCCATAGCTCATTGACTTCGTTTTTCAGTCTGTAGTAAGGCAGTGAATCATTACAGAAGTATGTGGTAGAACAAAGCTGCTCACTCTGCCAGGAAGCAAAGGGGAGAAAAGGAGATTGGCATTTCATAGTCCCTTTTGAGGACACACCCACAATTACATAAAACTTCCCAGTAGGCTCTAACTCTTAAAGATTTCTATCACTTTCCAAATACACTATGCTGAGAATTAAGCGTTTAAACACAGGCCCTTTGGGGAATGTTCCAAATCAAAACTATAGTAATGTCCTTTAAACCCAGAGCTAGATACTCAGCTATCAATGAAATTCTCCAATTGGGTGATAAAAACAAAGGTGTATACAGTCAGGCATGGTGGCACAAGTCTTTAATCCCACCACTAAGGAGGCAGAGGTAGGCAGATCTCAGTGAGTTCAAGGCCAGCCTGGTTTACTATGGTGGTTTGAAAGAGAATGACATCAATAGGCTCATATGTCTGAATACTTGGTCCTCAGTTGGTAGGTCTGTTTAAGAAAGATTAGGAAACATGGTTTCTTTGGAGGTGTGTCACTGGGAGTGGGCTTTGAAGATTCAAAGAGTAAGTTCTCTCTGTCTCCTGCTTGTGGTGCAAAATATGAGCTCTGAGCTACCAGTCCAAATCCCTGCTGCTTGCCACTTCCACTCTGAAGCTAAAGGCCCCAAATAAACTTTTATTATTTGCCTTGTTCATGATGACATATCACAGCAATAAAAAATAACTAATACATCTACATAGCAAGATATAGAACATCTAAGACTACATAATGAGACTGTGTCAAAACTCTCTCTCTCTTAAACACACACACACACACACACACACACACACACACACACACACCAAAGGGGGATGCTACAGTGCTAAGGAAATGATGTAATTAGTAAAGTGTAGACTACATAAACATGAGGACCCTGAGTTGGCTATCTATCATCCACATAAAAAGCCAAGTGCCAAGGCCCATGCCTTAATTCCAGCACTGGGAAGGCAGAGACAGAAAGATCCCAGAAGCTCTCTGGCTAGACAGTCAAGCTCAAACAACAAGCTCCAGGTTCAATGAAAGTCACTGTCTCAAAAAAAATAATAATAAGGTGAAGAACAATGGAGAACACTTAATGTTGACGTTTGCCCCTACCCACTTAGAAACATAAAACAAGGATAGTTCATTTTAAATCTCCAAAACAGCTCTTTCTCTCAAATCTGACCCTCCAGAAAACAACAATTTTAAGCTAGGTAGTAGCAAATCCGTATCAGATACCTTCTTTTCCTTCAACCTCTAACAAGCGCTGATGGATGACCTCCATAGCACTTTTTCAATGCTTTCTTCTCCATCTCCCCACAGTGGTCCATGCAAGCACCATTTTCATCCTAGACTCTGCAGTAGCTTCTTTGCTGATGTCATCATGACTGACCGTTTTTCAACAGATTCTCATTATTTTGTAACCTTAATCAAGTTCCGAAGTTCTTCTAGTATCTCTTCCCTGAACTTGGTCAAAATGGTCTTCTCTTAGTTCTGTGAAGAATACAGCACTTTGTCCTACTTCAAAACCCAAAAAACAACAACACAATTATTTCTCTTTGGCTGGTTCCACTCCCTGTTAGCAGCTTTCTTCTGCAGGTGTCCCATGGCCCTGGCATGTCTAACATCTTGGGATATCCAAGGTGTCTTCAATTTCACAGCTTCTTGATCCAATGTCTGAGATCCACACACGATATTCTGGGCTCCTCCAAAGGGCTTGCATCACTTCTCCAGCTCTGCCCTCTGTAGCACTCTAGGCTCTGGCTGACTCCACTCCACTGTCACTGCTATTCTTGGTGATCATCCCATGGTACTGGCATCTCCAATACATTGGGGTCTTCCACTGCAACGAGGCTTCACCAGTAGCCTCTCATAAGCTCTCTTCCTAGTATCAAGCATCAACTTCTTTGCATGACCCCCTTCATTCCTGGGTGATCAACTACAACTGAGACTACACCTTCACCAATGACCTTCCATGGCTTCTCACAGTGCCAGGCCTCAGCTATTCTTCATGACCCCTTCATGCCTTAAAAACAGTACCACCTGGGTGACTCTTACACATTACCAAGTACAGCTGCAGCACAAGGTACAACCTTAGCTATCTCTGGAACACAGCTTCTTTGTGTTCTCAGGAAACAATTTCCAGAAAATTTCACATCAGTGATGCTGGTCTCTTCTTAATCACCACTAATTTCTTAGCTCCAGCCAACTAGCATCAATTTTTCCAGTAGTCCCTTCTATTCTTGATTCTAAAGCCAGAGTCACATGGCTAAAGCTGCTGAGATCTGCTGCTTACTGGAGCTGGAACATGGCCTCCTTATTCAATTACATTTTCACCACCTTTTTCTTTTCAATGATTTCATTCACTGCCTAAGCTTGACTATCCTGGAACTTACTCTGTAGACTAACCTTGAACTCAGAGATCTGCATGGCTCTGTCTCCTGAATGCTAGGATTAAAGGCATGTGCCCCCACACCTGGACTTAAGGTTTGCTTCACCTAGAACTTGTTCTGTACCAGGCTGGCCTTGAACTCAGAAGTCTGCTTGGCTGTGTCTCCTGGGATTAAAAGTGTATACCACGATGCCTGGGCCTAAGCTTTTCATGGTCACTATGCCTCAAGATCCAAATCAAAAGTCTGTGTCTTCCTACCTCAAGATCTGGATCACACTTGTTCACTCCATTTCTGGATTATAGTTCATTTGGATTAAAAGTCCAAATGAAAACAATAACCAGTGGACATTTGGAATGTAAATAAAGAAAATGATTCATAATAATAAAATGAAACAAAAATTTTCCTATATAAAATTTTTTTAAAAAAGAAAACAATAACCAGGTAATAATAATGTTTAAGTATAACTATCCCTTGGTTATTGCAAAAGCATAAACAATAATTTTAGCTGTGTGGGATCTAGCTGTGAAGTCACTACTCACTTAATTCCATTTAATACCTTGAAGATTGTATTTAGCTCCATTCCGCTTCCTGGTGCCCTTTATTGCATGAACCAAACATTTTGTATTTTTCCTTCCTATGCTTACTATACTCAATCAAAACAGTCTTCATGAGAGTAAACCAGAGGACAAAGTCTGTGCTGGGTTTTTCTGAGACTTCCTTTGTCAGTGCAATTCTCTTCACCTTAGACTTAGCCTTAGGCATACTCTTTAGACAAGAGCAAAAAGCAGCCACATTCTGTGATGGTTTGTATATGCGTGGTCCAGGGAGTGACACTATTAGAAGTTGTGGCCTTGTTGGAGTCAGTGTGTCACTGTGGGTGTGGGCTTTAAGACCCCCATCCTACCTGCCTGGGAGTCAGTCTTCTCCTAGCTGTCTTTGGAACAAGAGGTGGGACCCTCAGCTCCTCCACCCCAAATCTGCCTGGATGCCACCATGTTCCCACCTTGATGATAATGGACTGAACCTCTGAACCTGTGAGTGAGTCCCAATTAAATGTTTCCTTAAATGAGTTGCCTTGGTTATGGTGTCTGTTAACAACAGTAAAACTCTAAGACAAAAGTTGGTACCAGGGACTGGGGTATTGCTGTGATAGACCTGACCATGTTTTTGTTTGGAGGAATGTGGATGTGGGGACTTCAGAAAGCAGTGGAATTCTTAATGTGGGGCTTAATAGGATATCCTAGTAGGAATATGAAAGATTTTGTTGCTGAGAGTGATTTGTACTGTGCAGACCTGGCCCAAGAGGTTTCAGTGGAGAAAAATTTCAGTAGGCGGCCTAGAGACTGTTCTTGTGGTATTTTGATGAAGAACGTGGCCACATTGTGCCCTTGTCTGAAAAGTCTGAGGCTAAGCTAAAGAGATCTATATCAATTTAATTGACAAAGGAAGTCTCAAGAAGCCTATCAAAGACTTTGTTCTCTAGTTAAGTCTCATGAAGAGCATTTTGAACAAGAATATCAAGCTTAGAACAGAAAAAAATATAAAATATATGGCTTGAGTATTAAAGGGGTACCAGGAAGTAAAATGGAGCTGAATCCTGTGTTTGAGGATATTAAATTGAATTAATGGAGTGGTGATGCTGAAGCAAGATCCCACCTAGCTAAATTTAGGTCCAGGCATGGTAGTATAAGACTGAATCCAGGAGGCAAAAGCAAGCAGATCTCTTGAGTTCAAGACCAGCCTAGGACACAGCAAGTTCTAGGTGAATAAAAGCTTAAATTCAGGCATGGTGGTATACGCCTTTAATCCCAGCATTACTGGAGACAGAGCCATGCAGATCTTTTCATTTAGGGTCAATCTATAGAGCAAATTCCAAGACAACCAAGTGTAAGCAGTGAGGGAGTTGGAAAACAGAAAGCTAGTAATAGAATGGGGGAAGGGCATGTTCCAGCCCCAGCAAGCAGCAGAACTCGGCAGCTTTGGGCTTTGGCCATGTGGCACTGGCTTTAGAATCAAGAATAGAAGAGACTACTGGGACAATTGATGGTGGTTAGCTGGAGCTAAGAAATTAGTGGTGATTAAGAAGAGATCAGCATCACTGAGGTGAAATCTCCTGGGAATTGTTTTCTGAGAACACAAAGAAGCTGTGTTCCAGAGCTAGCCAAGGTTGTACCTCCTGCTGTAGCTGTACTTGGTAATGTGTTAAGAGTCACTGGTTTTGAAGACGTAAAGAAGTCATGAAGAACAGCTGAGCCTTGGCAGTGTGAGAGGCCATGGAAGGCCATTGGGGAAGGTGCTGCCTCAGTTGTAGTTGACAGCCTAGGACTTAAGGGGTCATGCAAAGAAGTTGAGGCTTGACACCACAAAGAGAGCCTATGAGAGGTTATTGGTGAAACCTAGTTGCAGTGGAAGACCCCAGTGTATTGAAGATGCCAGTACCATGGGATGATCACCAAGAACAACAGCAGCAGTGGAGTGGAGTCAACTAGAGCTGGATCAACCTGAGCTTAGAGTGCTAAAGAGGGCAGAGCTGGAGAAGTGACGCCAGCCCTTTGGAGGAGCCTGGAAGATCATGTGTGGATCCCAGACATTGGAACAAGAAGCCATAACATTGAAGTTGACTTGGAGACCCCAAGATGTTAAAGATGCCAGAGCCATGGGATACCTGCTGAGGAAAGCTGCTAACAGGAAGTGGAAACAGCCCAGGAGAAAGAGGTTTGTTGCAGTCAACAAAGATGAAAAAGGAGTTGGAGATCTACTGTAGAAAGCTTTGACATCAAACATGGAGATACAGAGTTTGGAGTTTGCCCAGCTGGTTTCCTGTCTTGCTTTGGGGATTACAGTTAAGTAATTAGATGAATCTCAGAAGAAACTTTCAACTTTGGACTTTAAACATTGTTGAGACTGCTTGTAGATTCAAAGTAGATACTTTTGAAGTTGGACTAAATGTATTTCACATTATGCTATGTTTAGGTATGGCCCCCATAGCCTCATATGTTTGAACAAGTCTATGGGGGCCAAGGAGTGGAATATGATGGTTTTGTATATGCTAGGCCCAGGAAGTGGTACTATTAGAGCTGTGACCCTGTTGAAGTAGGGTGGCCTTGTTGGAGTAAGTGTGTCACTGTGGGTGTGGGTTTTAAGGCCCTCATCCTGGCTGCCTGGAAGTCAGTATTCTACTAGCAGCCTTCAGATGAAGATATAGAACTCTCAGCTCCTCCTGCACCATGCCTGCCTGGATGCTTCCATATTCCTGCCTTTTGACCCATACTTCTTGCTAACCAATCAAATAAACTGTTAGCACCCTTTTTTAATGGTCTGAACCAAAACGTTAAATTCAGAGTCTCTGGTTCAGTAGAACCATATCATTAAATTCACCCTGATCTAGTTTTTTGTTTTGAGGTGGTTTGAATGAAAAGGGCCAATAGCAACAGGAGCAACAACAGGGGTAGATGTATTCACCAGAAAGAAGCAAAGGGAAGAAGATAGCAAACTACATCTTTTTCTTGGACCCCTTTATCTCTGGGATGACCAACAGAAGATGTTGTTTTAGGGGAAGATCATTTCCCTTCAGTTAATCATTTCTAAAATGCTCTCACTGACCTACCAATAGGCATGTATCTTCTATAGAGATTCAATCAAGTTAACTGTTAAGATTACCCATTAAGCCACAGTTGGCTCACCCTGCCCAGAACTAGATTAAACCAGCTCTCAGCCCTCATCAAAGAAACAGTTTTTACAGTGAAAGGAGTTTATACAGACACTCACAGCTTGTCAAAGTGCAAAGAATAAGTGTCTCCACAGTGCTTAGCTCTATATGGGACATCTGGAAGAGGCATCAGATTGTAAGAATAAGAGATCAAAGAAGACTGCTCAAAACAGTACCTTCTGGACATAAGAGGGTTGTTGACCTCATGAACTCACAATAGCTGTGGTTTCCTGAACAAGACTCGTACATGATCAATCCAATCAACATTCTAGAATAGTTGGGAGAGGGACATACTAGGCCCACTCCTAGCTGAGGAGCTGTTGGTAGTTGGTGGCTACTGGGGGAGGGGGAATCAGTTTTATACAGGGATAAAGGCCCTGGTAAGTTGACCAAGCTCCAGTGTATGGCTTCACATACATGTGCTTTTCATAGCACTTTATTGAAGCTCAGTAAGTAACAAAAAAATAAAAGAAGAGTAGGACATCAAGTTAAGAAGACATATAAGATCCAGGACCAGTATACATTGTATACTCATATGAAATTCTCAAAATTTTTAATTTTTAAATTTTATTTACATTGGTGGTCTGCCTCCATGTATGTATGTATGTATGTATGTATGTATGTATGTATGTATGTATGTGTGAGGGTGTGTCAGATCCCCTGAAACTGGAATTACAGACAGTTGTGAACTGCCATGTGGGTGGTGGGATTTGAACTTGGGTCCTTCTAAAGAGCATTCAGTGCTCTTAACCACTGAGCCATCTCTCTATCCCCACAAAATTAAAAATTTTAAAGGTTATCCATTGTATTCCCAAACTATACTAGACAGGCGTGATATTAGTATCACAGGTTATATGAAGCCACCTAAAGCTAAAGAGAGCCATTTTGGAGTTCTGCCTCATCCCTAAGCCTAGTTGCCCTTGAGAAGCAAGGAGAGCAATTTTTTAGCTGATAACTCAACCTCAGTACAGTGCCCCAGTGCCACCTGTTGGGTGATAGAGCCCAGAACATGAGTTCTAAAAGTATGGTCCTTGAACAACAGCATCAGTACTACCTGGAACAAATTAGAAATATAACCATCATCCCCATCCTAGGCTCACTGAGCCTACCCATATGGCGGTTTACAAGTACCCTGGGTAATTCTGATGCACACTATCTATATAGCATTGTAGTAACTCCTACCCATCCCTCAGATCTCTTCCTCAGAGAAATATCCCTTTGACTCCCATGACACGTCACAGCCCCTTCTGTTTATTTTCCTGTCACAAAGTACTTCTCCTTCACAATGCATATCCCAAGTACTATCAATTAAATACCTGTGTAGTCATCCATTTCAAGCCTCCACAACATCCCACAAGCTAAAAACCAAGTTTGTTTTATTTACTTTGATTCATAATGGGTGGAGAAATGAGGGCATTGGGAAGAAGAGATAACCTTTGGTTTTGATAAAGTCTTGAGGTTTTCTTTAATTAAATGTGTATTTTTATTTTTAATCATATGTATGTATGTATATATTATGCTATGCATTTGTGGGTACCCTGGGAAGCCAAAGGCATTGGATCCCAAGGAGCTGCAGCTCAGGCAGTTATGTGTCACCTGAAATGAGTACTGGAAATCTAACTTGGGTTCTTCTGAAAGAGTTATAGACATTCTTGACCATTCAACCATATGTTAAGCCCCCAATTTTCTTAGGCTTTTGGCTTGCTGTTGATTTTGTTTTATTATTTTTGTTTTGTTTGTTTTGCTTTGTTTTGTTGTTGCTTTGTTTCTGAGACAGGGAGTCTATGTATCCCTGGCTGGCCTCAAACTCACTATCCAGACCTGGCTGGCCTTGAACTAGAAGTGATCCTGTTCCTCCTGAGTGTTAGAATTCAAGATGTGTGCCATCACAACTGGCCTTCCTGAGGCTTTGTTTGTTCAAGTGTTTTTTTTTTTTTTTCAAGACAAAACCTCACTGTGTAGCCCCAGCTACCCTGGAACTCACTCTATAGACCAGTCTGGCCTCCAAGTCACAGAGATCCTCCTGCCTCTGCATCCAGAGTGCTGAGATTATTAAAGACATTTGCCCCCACAGCCTAGCTGAGGCTTTTCAAATATCTGTCTGAGCATAATCCCTGTCTAGACAGTTAGCAATGTAGTACAAAAATCGTAGGTTAGGTACATAGAAGGTATGACTCGAGACACACTCACCAGAGCTGAAGTTCACAACAAAAGCTGAAGTTCAACAGAATGAGATTGACTGTCCAAATGCTGCATCCAACCATCACAACCTTTAGGAATAAAAATGGGTAACACAGAGAAAACCCAGCTGGTTCGAAATGTCAAGCTTTTACTTATGATAACAATACTAAGCTGGGCATGGTAGAACATACCTGTAATCTCAGCACCCTGGAGACTGAAGCAGGAGGATCACAAATTTGAGGGTAGGCTGATCCACATAGCACATTCCATATTACCCTAGAATAAGACTCTTAATTTTTTAAAGTGGTAACAATACTAACTACCATCAGAGATTACTCCTGAAATAGTAGCTTACCTAATGAAATAAAGTTAGTTCTCATTTATTACTTGTACAGTGAAATTGGGAATGGAGGCTGTCATGTAGTCATTCAAGAGACCAGGTGCCTTCCATCTTGTAGATTTGCCTTTCTCTAGATCTTTGAAGTCTTCTCTTATCTATGGATGAGAGAGAGAGAAAAGAATGCACATAGGAGGTTTATAATTAACCAAGTCTGGATGTGACTTACATCATATCCACTCAAATGCAGATAGCTAGAACTTAGCAGAACTTAGTCACAGGGCCACACCAACTCCAAGGAAAGCTAGGGCTAAAGAAGAAGACAAGGACACTGGTGAAAGCAGAGTTGCCATATCCCCCCTACCATCATCAAGTAGCCATTTCAAGTCTACAGTCATCAAGTAGCCATTTCAAGCTTCACCCCAGACATGACCATACTCAGTTTCTACCTTAAAACACAAAACCAAAGGGTCACCTGGTCAATGCATCCAGACAAAGGACCACCATCACTGGGGCATGCGTTCTTCTCATTATGACTAGATTTGACTCCTCTTGGTCCAAAGACCTATGAATTAATAGGAACCCCCAAGGCCATTTGATCAACAATCTCCTTGCCCACTAGAAGTTCCTAGACAGATTCATGGTGGAAAACCAAAGACCAGACAGCCACTAGCCAGTTCATATACCATGGAGAAAAGATCAGTAGCCTGATCCCTTTTGGCCACCTAACAGCCTTTAGTGTGGTTGGAAGCCTAACAGCCCTTAGTGTGGTTGGAAGCCAAGGCTTCTTCTAGGCACAGGCCCAAGATACACTGTTTCACAGCTAGAAGACTAATCCAAAGAGCTCTCAGAAATCACCAGCCAGTGGAAAACTTTCCTCTTTGAGGATCCTCCAAGGCTTCTTCCTAATATATAAATGAAGACTACAAGACCTTCCCCCTTCAGCCCTTGTTGCAGTTTGAATGTGACCTATTTTCCCACTGACTCATGTGTTTGAACCCACCTGGTATTGCTGTTTGGTATATTATAGAACCTTTGAAGAAACTGCTGCAGTTTCTCCATTAAGAGAAAGTACTAAACATTAAGAAAGTACTCTTACTCGTTAAGAAATTAAAAGGAGGGGCTAGAGAGATGGCTCAGTGGTTAAGAGCACTGGCTGCTCTTCCAGAGGTCCTGAGTTCAGTTCCCAGCAACCACATGATGGCTCAAACCATCTGTAATGGAATTCAACGCCCTCTTCTGGTGTGTCTAATGACAGCTACAGTGTACTCATATAAATAAAATAAATAAAATCTTTTTTAAAAAACGAAATTAAATGGACAGTGACCCTAAGAGACACTAGCTGGCTATCATATCACTGATACAGCATTTCCTTGGAGATGACTGCATAAAATATTCTTGTTTCCTTAAAGCACAGTTTCTGTGAAGTCATAAAGGACCCTCAACTGTATAGTATATGGGATGTATGGTAGCCAAAAGGACCAAAATAGCACAGCCACAGGCAAAAATTTTAGACTTTCCCATGATCCCCCAGCATTCAGGTGCTGGAAGAGAGTCAGGCTAGTGACTGGGAAGGAGTCAAGAAAAATGCTGGCCAAGAGATGTCTGACTTCCTCTGGCATCCTGGAGGTGTGTATTTGTTACTTAGGCCTATAGCTCTAAGTATCTAACAAGAAGCAACTCAAGGGATTGAGGAATTTATTTTGGCTCACAGTTTAATGGTACACTCCATCACAATAAAGGAAGTATGGTGGCTGGAGCCATCCTTAGAACTGGTGGCAGGAGCATGAGGCTGTTTGCTTACATCTTAAGGAACCAAGAGGCAGAAAGTGGACTGAAAATAGAGCCTGATTATAAAGATGAAGGCCCCCTAATCTCCCTCCTCCTTCAGTGAGGCTCTAACTCCTGAAGGTTCCATAACATTCCAAAACAGCAATGCTAGTTAGAAATCAGGTGTTCTCCGGCTATACCACTCCTGGGCATATACCCAGAGACTTTACCTGCATGCAATAAGGACACATGCTCCACTATGTTCACAGCAGCCTTATTTATAATAGCCAGAAGCTGGAAAGAACCCAGATGTCCCTCAACGGAGGAATGGATTCAGAAGATGTGGTATATCTACACAATGGAATACTACTCTGCAATTAAAAACAATGAATTCACGAAATTCCTAGGCAAATGGTCAGATCTTGAAAATATCATCCTTAGTGAGGTAACCCAATCACAAAAGAACACACATGGTATGCAGTCACTGATAAGGGGATATTGACCCAGAATCTCGGAATACCCTAGACACAATCCGCATATCAATAGATTTCTAAAAAGATGGTAGGAGAGACCCCTGGTCCTGGAAAGACTGGATGTAGGGGAACACCAGGACAGAGTAACGAGAGGGGGTTGAATGGAGAAAAGAGAGAGGGAAGGGGGCTTATGGGACTTTCGGGGAGGGAGGAAACGGGAAAGGGGAAGTGATTTGGAATGTAAATTAAAAAAATAAAATAAAAAAAAAAAGAAATCAGGAGTTCAAATGTGAGTCTGTGGGGAAATAGCTCACATTCAAACCATAACAAACAGAAGTCCTTATAATGTAGCAATGCTAATACTTCAGCCTCCCAACATACCCAGGATAACCTGTCATAAGCCAGTGTCTATTCTGCTGGTGTCCTTCTAGGATGCTGGTAATAGAAGCGCCACAGCATACTTGCCTGCATGTGAGTTGTGGAATTAGAGAACCATCAGGCTGCCTGCCTTTGGATCCCGTTTTGCTACCAGCATGCCAGGTACCACATATTAAACAGTTTGTCTAGGCTTAATCCTTCATTCAACCAGGGAACTGAAGGCTTTCTGACCTCATATAGTCTGACTATTGTGGAAATAAGAGACCCATTAAGTGCTTCTTGATTCCTTTCTTGGTACAGTGTCCCTTTGGCCCTCTAGTTACCAAGCTGCTCCCTCACTGGGGATATAGGAGTCATTTCATCCCTCAGCCTGCTAATATTCCAGGTCCATCTCATCACTGATCTGCTCACATGATATAAACTCAAGAGCCCTTTCTGCTTACATACTTGATTCCATGTACTGGTACCAGGGAGCCTTTTGGGGCCACTCCTTGGCTTGCACTAATGCCATGGTGTGCTTTTAGTTGTCATCCTACCTAATATTTCTTCTAACCTTCAGGGTCTTGCCTACACTTGTGCTAGAGAACTAATGGCCATTCTGGCCACCAGCCTGTCTACCAGGCTGCTGTGGAATAGAAAGCCCTTTCAGCCATCACTGGTCCCTTGCATTGGTGCCCTGCAATTCCCAACTGCAGCCATTCTCATGCCAAGGGTTCAACAATCTGACCAACCCCAAGTCTGCAAACAAGTTGCACCTAGGGAACCCATCAAACCCTGCAACTTACCGGGGTCCTCTTGATACTGAACTTCCTACTTGCTATCCTGTCTTTTCTCATGCTGTTTTCCTGGGACTTTGTGGCCACCACTAGTCCCACAGTCAATGTATTTTGTTGACTTGGGGGACTTTCCAGCCTCCACTCAGACTATACATTTAGGACACCAGGGATCCTTTTAATCCATGTGCTAGAGAAACCATTTTATTGTGCAAAGGCACTATAGGTCTCCTTAACTGATTGGATTTGACCCACCCAATATCCATAACACTAGAGCCTTAGCTAGGTACCTGCTATCTGGAACCAATACAACAGATCCAAGACTTCACTTCAGCAAAATGAGATAATGTGCCTATGTTCTGCTAATGAGCAGATGTGTATAACTCTAAACCTTTACATTCCAAAGGTAAGGAAGGGACCTTTCCTTGCCCAACTCTCATCCTGTTACTGGAAAATTTACATGAGCTATCTTTGGTTATACAAATGAAGGTTATGCAAACACCCAAAAGACAAAAGAGCAAGGAGAAAGAAACTGGCTGGCATCTCTAGGATTCCCTGGAATACCTCTAACATTCTTTTAAAAAAATCAGTGTTTCACTTATCCCAGGTTGACCTCACTAGGTTGCCAAGAATGGCTTTGAACTCCTATTCCTCCGGCCTCTATATTCCCACTGCTAAGATTACAGGCATATGTCACCAAGTCTGGTTTTATGTGGTGCTGAGAAATGATGCAGGACTTCATGCTAAGCAGAGATTTTACCAACTGAACTACATCTCAAGCCTCAGCTCTAACTTTTATATAAAATAGAAATACACATTTGACTCTACTAAAGTACTGTTGCAGGCTGGTGATATGGTTCAGCAGGTAAAGGTGCTTGTGGTCAAGCCTGATGAGCTGAGTTTAATCCCCTGGACACACATGGTAGAAAGAAGACAACTGACTCTAGAAAGTTGTCCTCTGACCTTCATGCACATGCTCACATGAACAAACACACACAGGGAGACAGAGTGAGACAGAGACAGAGAAACATAATGGGATGTGTTTTGCTTTTTTAAGAAAAGGAAAAGAAGAAAACAAAAACACTGGCCTGAACCTTCTACCCAGGGCTAGTGATGGTTCTTGGAGGAAAATCTACAAGTGCCTCTTTACTAAACCAACGTAATCCCTAATTACATTCTAGATACTTACCTGTATATACACAGATATGAGTAGTCCTCATCCCTCATTGAGATTTCTCTTTGCAACAGACCTACACTATTACAGAAAACCCATCAGTACACAGAGTTGTAGAGCTCAGTCCCAATGGATACCTCTACCAAACAAACTCCCAGGATACCTAAGGCTCAGGGATCATTGAAGAAGAGGGCATGGAAAAATTCTAAGAGCTGGAGGATCAGCAAGTTTGCTGTGAGGTTGTATCTCCTAGGAATGTCAGAAACTGAGCCCATAAAACATCACCAGCACCGCTGCTTAAGCATGGCATGAACGAGGACAACAACAGACATGCTACCATTGATGGGGGTTAAGCTCATGAAAGCTCAACCCTACACAAAGAACTACAGGCAACTAAGGAATGCTGAGAGTGGGAGACTTGGTCTTCCCCGAGGAAGATCATCCAAGCTGGTTCTTCAATACCAAATGTCAGTCCCAAAAACATACACCCAAGTCATATTATACAGACTGAGTCATTTATATTGATGAGTTACAAATATATATTATGTAACAACAATTAATGAAAAAATGTCATGAATTTGAAGGAGAACAAGGAGGGGCATGTGGGAGATCTGGGGCATTTGGGAGGAGAAAGAGGTAGGGTTAAAAAATGTATTTAAATTTTAATCTAAAAAAAAACCTATAAAAACCAATAAATTTAAAACACTATTGCCACGGGAACTACTGGGTTGTATGCAGTTCTATAATGTAATGAATGTGCCTGATTTCACCACAAGTTTATTAAGGAGGTGGCTCCCTTCAGCTTCTTACAGGCAAATAAAACCCAAAGTCAGGAACCCAAGCAAAGAAGCAAGAGTGGAAACAGGTCTTGAGAACATGGATTTCTCTCCATGCCTTGCATGATTCTCTTCTCTCTTTTAAAGTATAGCTACCTGCCCAGGTCTATTAGCACATACCATTAATCCTGGCACTCCAGTGACAGAGGCAACCAGAGTTACATGGTGAGACTGTCTCAAAAGACCAAAAGTGAAAAAAAAAATCTCTCAAGTGCCACTACTTGACAATTTAGAATCCCCAATACCTTTCCAGTGTATTAAAAACAGAAAGCAGGCTCATAACCCCAAGCTCTTAAAGCTCATCTGCTACTGTCTGTGGCTATACACATATCCAAACCACCTCATCCTGCCTGCTCTAATCAAGTCATTTTCCTGCCTTTTGTATTTGCTTTATTCTATCCTGCTATGGGAACCTCTAGACATGCTGTAACCTCTGACTCCTGAGTGCCGTAACTATTGGACCTGGCTTTATGCTGTACTGGGAACTAAACTCAGGACTTCATTCCTGCTAGACAAGCACTAACAACTGAGCTACCTTCCTCACAGTGTCCATCCTGGCTCCGATATCATTCCTTGTCCCTGGACTACTAGATTTGTCAAGGACTACAATATAGGCCCTCCTGACACTGTGAGCCTGACAGGCAAAGATGTGAGAGTTAGTTTCCATCTGCTTTAGGATGATATGATAAATTGTAAACTCAGAGTAGGGCCTGTCTGTGGTTTTGCTCTCCACTGTAACCCAGGGTCCTATAATGGATACAAATGAAATACTGTCCATAAGCCCAGACTGCAAAGGCAGAGTAACAATCTTTACAATGAAATTCGATCATGTCCTATCGCTTAAGATTAGGTGCCGGGGCTGGAGAAATGGCTCAGCAGTTAGGAGCACTGACTGCTCTTCCAGAGGTCCTGAGTTCAATTCCCAGCAACCACATGGCAGCTCACAACCATCTGTAATGGGATCTGATACCCTCTTCTGGTGTGTCTAAAGACCAAACCTTGCACTCATACAAATGACTGTTTGGGACTGGAGTTTAATTGCTCTGTGAGGTTACCAGGAACTCTAAGACCCTCTGGTTCTATCACACCGAGGATCCGTTTGTTTTCATGGTTCAATATGGATGCTAGAGCTCTTTTTTATCTGCTCCAGGCATCAAATCTGTGAAAGGGAGAAGAGAGACCCTGCCCTTCTCTTTTATGGTGATCACCCAAGAACATCATACACAAATGTGTCCTTATGCAGAGTTTAGTTAAGTTGGTCACTCTTCAGAAAGGAAAGAGAAGAAATGTGGTCTGTCAGATGCGCTGTGTACTCAGGTAAGAGTTTAATTGCTCAGGGACATAGGGAATGGTTTTTGGTTAGGTCTGTCTTTATAAAACATTCTAAAATTACAACAACCAAAACCCAGCCAGTAAGCAATGACAATCATCTTCTCTCCTCCAGATCTATGGGTTGTGTGCATTCAGCTGGACAGTTTCCTCTGCTGGTCTTACTAAGGGTCTCATTCGGTTGCAATGAACTAAGGGGCTAGGATTCTGGAACCCATCTATTCATTTTTCTCCTAAACTCATCTCACCAGTGGAATGTCTAAAATCACAAAACAGATTGTCCTAGGTCACCTCAAAGCTTAGGCATTGTGCCCCTTTGCCACTCATTACTAACTAAAGCAGTCACAGGGCTAGGAAGAAACATTCTTTTCTTCTCTAGGAGATTGACACAAAATTTGCAGCTCTCTTTAATACAGCACTGGAAGAACGGCATTTGGAAGTAATTAGCAGCCTTTGTCTCACCTCCCTTTAAGACAAACCCTGTAAAAGTAAGAGTGTCATCATTACACAAAATTCATGAAACAAAAAAAAAACTTAGACTTTAAAGGAAATCAGAGGGAAAGTACGGTAATGTAATAATTCTCACACCAGCTCTCCACAAAGCCTGTTTTACTTGCCTTCTGTTTCTCTGATAAAGCATTCACTAAACCAACTTGGGGTGTGGTGGTGGTAGGGCTTATTTCATCTTACATTCCAGATAATAGTTCTTCACTGAGGAAGGTCAGGGCAAGAGCTTAAGGCAGGAACCTGGAGGCAGGAACTGAAACAGAGACCAAGGAGGAGGGACATTTACTGGCTTGCTTTCTCTCATTTATTCGGCTACATTTGTTACCCAGCCCAGATCCATATGCATAGGGATGCCACCCACAGTGGGCTAGGCTCTCTTGTATCACTTAGCTCCACAGACATAACAATAAGCCAATTGGATGGTTCCTCGACTGAGGTTCTCTCATGGGTGAATCTCTCTAGTTTGTGACAAATAGACAAAAAATAAGCAGCACAAAGCCCTAGTAACTGAGGGTGCACTAGTTCAGACAACATTGGAAAACAATAAAAATCAGACACTCAGAGATAAAGAAATATGATTGGCAAATTGTCAAAAGTTAAAGTGCTCACCCTAACAATTTGAGTAATACATGTAAAAATGATAGTAACTTATTAAATTCTTTCCATGACTAAAAATACACACTGCTGGTAGCTGGAGAAAGAGTGCCTCTTGCTTTTTGAGGAAAAGTTCAGTTTCCCACACCCATATCAGGTGGTTTACAACTGCTGGTGAGATCTAGGGAACACCTCTTCCAGCTTCTGTGGGCACATGTGACAGACATAAATAGCAAGAAAAGGTATTTTTTAAAAGAAACACATGGTGGGGGGCTGGAGAGATGGCTCAGCGGTTAAGAGCACAGACAGCTCTTCCAAAGGTCCTGAGTTCAAATCCCAGCAACCACATGGTGGCTCACAACCATCCGTAATGAGAACTGACTCCCTCTTCTGGGGTGTCTGAAGACAGCTACAGTGTACTTACATATAATAAATAAATAAATCTTTTTAAAAAAAACACATGAAGTTGAAAGTGAAAGTAGTGGTCATAGGGAAGATTTGGAGGGTCAGGACCCAGGGCAGATTTGACTAAAATGTCTTATATGTATGTGTATATAAAATTCTCAAATTATTTTTATCTCTGTATATATAAATTTTCATTAAAATGTTTTTATCTCATATCTATAATATTTTAATATTATATCTTTTATCTTTATAGTATTTTTATTTTTAATAACATGTAAAATAAATTTTTATTTTTATAGCATTTTATTTTTTAATATTATGAGATTTTAATCATGTAAATAAATCTCCTTTTTTATTTTTTATGTAAAATTGGCTGGAAAGGAGTTTTCAGAGTAATTATCTCTTCAGGAAAAGGCAGGTCTACGAGGGACCATTGTGCTTAGCTGCCTGGGCATTTTGTTGTCTGAGCCTGGGTTCTGAAATCTGTGCAGTCACTGCTGTGAGGTTTGACTATGTCCCCACAACACACCACACATGCAACACACACAAAAGTAAGTATTGTAAAAGATCTATAAAGTTTAAGATACCAATGGCTTAGAAAAGTAGAAATGAAAATGGAAGAACAAAGAAAATATCAGCAGGGGAGGAGTGAGAAAGGAGAAGGTATATTCAACAGACAATAAACACATGTATGAAAATTTAAAATTAGTAAATGTGCATGCAATAGGGCAATTCCAGTCATGAGTCAGCAGTTCACAAAATAGTTATAAGGCCATTTCAAAATAATGGGATACTGACAATATGATATTCCTATATATAACACAACATAAGCTAACATTTCTCTTTGGTTTCTTCTTTTTATTTTTGGTGTGGGGGATGGGGATAGAACCCACTATGAAAACGCATTATCTATGAGCCATATGGCTCAGCTCAAGAGCTAGCTTGTATTTGGCACCTATAATGTGTCACTGTGCTGCAGGTACTTTTATCATCCCTGATTTTCAGGCGAGGAAACTGAGTCTTCTGAAGTTAAAATACCCAAGGACACAGAGCCAGGAAATAGAAAGAATGGCTTCTAAAAGCTCAGTCTGGATTTGGAAGGTGCAGACTAGAAAAATAAAAAATTCAAGGCTAGCCTCAGCTACATAGTAGGTATGAGGCCAGCCCAGGTACATAACACCCCTCTCAAAAAAATTATTAATTTTAAAAACTGGCTCCCAGTCAGGTCTCATGAATTCTACATCCCAAAGCATGGCACACTGCAAATGTAGCACAAAGGTCTTTGATGACTTCATCTAGCGTGCTGGATGTGTGCTGCCTCAGGATGACCTTTCCTTCCCCCACCCCCCCCAGTCTCCTTGCCTTCTTCCTGGCAAGCTAGGTCATTCTCAGTGAGCAGGAGGCACTATATACTGGGGGTAGTGGTGGGATTAAATTAGAGTCAGCTTGGGGCTTTAGTTCAGTAGTAGAGCAAGCCTGGGGTTTGATCCTCTGGAGGGTGAGAAAGAAGTAAAGTCAACAACCTAACAATTTAAATAATGCAATTTTGAGGGAGAAGGACCAGCAGCGGTAACGTGTAATGCTAGCAAGGCTAGAGCAAGACTGGCATCACCCCAGGCTGCTAATAGAGGGGAAGCTGGTTCAACAAGTTAGAGACCTTCCTGGCAAGTTTTCAAGAGACACATTTTTAGCATTTTAGCTCACTCTTTAATCAGCGATCCTCCTCCCAGGAAATTACTTAAAAGGAAACGATGCAAAAGAATAAGTTAGGTGCACCCAACTTTTCTTTGCAATAGAACTGCAATAGCAAAACAATTAAAACAGCACACATGCCTGATACTGAGAAACGATTAAACAAGGATTAAAGGTTTGTGTTTGAGAAGTCACAGCTGTTCACCTTTTTTCGCCCCCCCAGAAGCCTTTGGCTCCTCTAGTCCTGAGCCTCACACAGCCCCCAGGTGCTAGTGTTAAATAAAACAACAACAAGCACTACCACACACTCTTGCTCTGCCGCGCTGCAATGGAGGCAGCCCAATGTTTTCTTCACATTTAAAAAACTGAGAACACACTCCACCTGCCCTCTTTTAGCTCTGCATAAGTCTGTGCTCTTTAGCACATTTGCTGTTTACAGTTGCAACTCCCTCACAGTTGTCTCACCATTTCCAAAATGTTTTCTTTCCTGAAGTTGTACATAAGCTTCTGGCATTCAGGATGCCCACCAGGACTATGCAAGGCACTAGGGCCTGGATGCCTCCCACATCAGTGTGACAGAGGCCAAATCACAACTCCACTAACTGCAAAGCATCTCAGAGAGATGACCTATAATTATAAGAAATACATCAAATAATGATTATTTTTATTGATGTCAAGCTGCATTTTTTTTATAATGAGCTGTGTGAGGAGAGAGAGCAAGTCCTCTCTCGGCTAATGCCCAGCTCCAACAACCTGTTTACAAACCAGACACACAGAATACAATTAGTTCTTACTATTTTGTCCAGAGGGCCCCCACCACACCATACTGTTTGGAAACAGTGCAGGATGCAGGGTACTGCCAGTTTTGAGGATGATGCAAGCATCATTATGGAACAATACACCAAATACTCTAGAGAGTTAAAACATTCCCTGCCTCATGGCCCCATGTTCTATCTAATTATTTCCTTTGTGCAATGTTTAATTATCTTTCATTATAAATTGTGTTTGTAATATAAGCGACCTCATTTTCCTGCATATGCTGATAGTCAGGTAGCAGTCTGTGTCTTCAATGTGGTATATGTCTTGTTTCTTACATTAGCTTTTTTCTCCTTTTTAATAGTAATATTTGACTTTATAGCTGGTTTTGGTGGCACATGCCTGGAATACAGCTTTTCTTTGGAGGTAGAGGCCAAAAAAAAAAAAAGGGGGGGAATTCAAGGTCAGCCTCAACCACATAGGAAATTTGAGGCCACCCTGGGCTACAAAATCAAACAAAAGATTATATTTGATTTTTACAGTTTTGTAGATTGATCCCAGGGTCTCACACATGGTAACAAGTATTCTGCCACTGAACTACATCATGAGACTCTAGGAAGAACATAACTATGGTCCCAGCACTTGGGAGGATCACAAGTTCAAGGTCATCATTGGCTATATATCAAGTCCAAGGCCAACCTGATCTTGAGCTCCTCAAACGGAAGGGCTAAAAGATAGGAAGAAACAGATGATGGAAGGGAGGGAGGAAAGCAGGCAGACAAGCAAGCGTGGTGGCACACACCCATAGTCCTAGTACCTAGCCAGCTGAGGCAGGCTTTGATCTGACTTGGGGTCAGATTGCCTGCTTCTCTCACATCCTGGCTCCAGCTCTGCTACTTTGGGTAAGTTACTTCTACTGTATCTATGGTGACAGGGTTAGCCTAGAATTCTGGTGACACAAAACTTCTAGTTTAGAAGACCAGGAATTGGTCATGTTTTCTGTTTCCTCATGTGCATGTGAGGGATGTTAACAGAACCATGCCCATGAGGCATCGGGGGCACTGGCTGTTCTTCACACAGAAGCACCTAGCACACACCCTGGGAAGAGTAAGCATTTCCAGTATGAAGCACATTGAGCCTGTCTACTTTGAGGAATTTCTTCAGTCCAGGCCCCTCTGTTACTATTTCACCAGCTCCCTTATCTTTCTATTTAATAACACAAAGACTTAGATAAGTTCATATTTAGTATTAAACTCATCATTCTGTGAAATGCTTTGTTTCAGTTACCACCACAGACAATACCAACGATGCCTTCAAATTATTTTAAAGAAATTTCATATAGCTTTCATTGGAATGTCAGTTTCCAAAGTTATAGTTCAATCTCCCTTTAGAGTGGTTTACTCTAATGCCGTTCCTTTTATAGAAATAACATCAAAGTGTTTCAATCCAAAAGCTGAAGAAGAAATAAGGCAGAGGAGAAGCAGGTACAGGCTGGTCCATGATAACTGCATTTCTGGGCCAGTTGCCCATCCTATGTTGGATAGAGGCATTTCTGAGAGAGATCATTATTTTTCATTCTATGCAGTAGAAGCCTATATGGACTAATAGGTGCTTAGAAGGTGGGGAGACTATTGTTGAAGAGATCCCTAGGGACAAATGAATTGCACATAAAGCCATAAACACAGCAGGCCTGTCTGGGACTAGGCTCTGATAGAAACAGGCCCTCCCTGACGGAAGAGTCCTCCAGCTGCTGAACTCTCTTCTTCCTCCCCCCGCCCTTCAATATGTGATACCTCAATAGACTACAGAGCTGGAGGAAATGAATGGAAGGATGAGCCTTTTCTCAGTCCCCTTGTATTTGGCAGAGGGAAAAAAAAACCTTTCTGGATGTTTTTTGCTGGGAGAGTAAGGTATTTAACCCCTTAAACCCTTAAATCTGATATCCAACTCTCAGTGTGCCCTGCATACCCCCTATTCAAAAAGCTGGGAGAGTGGGGGAGAGAAGGAGGGGAGGAGAGGGAAGGGGGAGCAAAAGAAGAGCAAAGGAAAAGGAGAGAGGGAGAGAGAAATCAAGCTTGACGGGCTCTCCAGGATGGAGGACTGTAAATGATTGCATTTTCTATTTGTTAAAACATACCTATGATGGTGTCCTCGTTTCTCAGAAAAGGGAAATTTTACACCTGTTAGATTATAGTCTTGGAGCTATTTATTAGAGAGAACGTATCATGACAGATAACACCAACTCTCTATTATCCATGAAAAGAAATAAGTAAAAATCACTCCTAGGTCTAAATTTGACTTGAACTGTGAGTTTCAATACCATTTCTTTCCAGCCCTTCTGGAATTCTTGGAGCAAAACACATTGGCTTTAAAATTTCTTTGCAGTCTTCTTGAAATCTTTAAAATAGGCGAGTAATAAAAACAAATAATCCCATGGCCAATAAAGGAGGAACTGAGGAGAGAGCATGAGGCCTGGGTGAATATGAGATGAAGGAGGGAAAATGAACCAGTACCCGGGCCCGTGAGCATGAAAAGCAATGTCATTTGCCCAAATCAATGTTCTGCATCCCCACAGCTATACTGCAGTTCTCCAGTTCAGGAAAGATTTCCTATACTGTTCCTAGGTGCCAGCAATTGTTCTCAAACTGGCAAAGTCTGAAGTGGAGGGAAAGAATTCAATGTCGTTTAGAGGCATGTCAGCACCATACTTCAAGCAATTGTGAGAAATAAACCATTATCCATTTAAAAAAAATAAAAAAAGCTAGCTAGCTGTGGCGGTGCTCACCTTTAATCCAAGCAAAGACAGAAGCAGGCAGATCTCTATGAGTTCCAGGCCAGCCTCATCTACGTATCGAATTCCAGGCCAGCCAAGGAATTAGGAATACTATCTTTTAAAAAAAAATGTTTTTTAATTTTTATATAACCCCCAAAATGGCAGTGGGGGCGCCACCAGAATCTGTGAGACGTGGCTCCTGAACCCACACAGAACCTGAGACATTGCAGTAGTGTCCCCAAGCAGCGTGATTGAGCTGGGTGACCCTAGCTCCCTGGCACCCAAGGGCCTGCACCTCCTCCTGGAACAAGAAACTGAGGTTGTAGCAGTTGCAGCCTTGACCTCAACCCTGGGCGGACCCACCAGTCTTAACTTAGACCATGAGTGTCCCTTCTCAGCCACCATCCCTCTCCTAACCTCCCCTTCCTTTAAAGATGCTGGGTGTCCTTAAAAATAAATGCCTGGTGGGCTGGAAAGTAGGGGGTAGAAGAACCACCTCGGGGAAGAGAGGGGGAGCCAAACTGCCCCAGGTTTGGAAGAGAAGCCTGTCAGAGTGCTGAATGTAAGGCCTTTCCCTCAGTTTTTTTTTTTTTTTTAACTCAGGGCCCTTTCTTTCATGTCCTCATCCTCCTCTATTTTTTTTCTTTCTGTTCAGCTATTTGTGTTTTCTGATCGTGTTAGTGATTTGCAGCAGGAAATTAGATATCTCAATTCTAGAAGCTCTGTGGTATTAATGGTATCTGTTCCATAGCTGGCTCCTTATCTCAGGCTCTCTCTCTCTCTCTCTCTCTCTCTCTCTCTCTCTCTCTGTGTGTGTGTGTGTGTGTGTGTGTGTGTGTGTGTGTGGTTTTTGTTTTTCAGGTTTTTTTTTTGGTGCCACCCCCCCCCTCCATCCAAATACTTGCAGGTTATTTTTCGATGAACAGAACAGAGCTCGCTGTGCAGCCCCGGAATCTTCCCTCCCCCTTTTTACACAATGCAAGTCTTAATTAAACATGGGAACACCCACGCCTCCCTTCACACAGGACCCCTTCTATCTGCCCCCACCACCAAAATACCAGCCTTGTATGGCTAGGGAAAGCCTCATGTTGAACTTCCCAATTAGCAAGACACAGCGCAAAATAAAAGACTCTAAAGAGCTGTTATCAGTCCTATTTTTGGATTCTTCCTTTTAGGCCTTATCCAGTAAATGTTTTGTTGGCTTTAGCCTGACTGAAATCTTGCAGGTCTGGAGACATGAGATTACAGGTACTATAGATCTTTAGAAGTAAGATTTGTGTTTTTATGACTAATGAGTTAGGATTAATACATTTGTAATGTGAAATAAAAGTTATGGATCAATTCGAAGGGGGCATTTTTTTTCCCTTTGTAAAAGTTTCACCAGTAGCTTTTGCAGAGGTTCCAAGCGACTCAGGAAAATAGTCATTTCTAGGTTTAGCAAATCAAAGGGAATTAGACAACAACCTTGGATTTTTCTTTCTTGGTCAGACTAAGAGGAGTGGTGATTTACCAGTAGTGGAACCAGGGAATGGAGTCTTTCGTAATTCGAATATTTGAGCAAGCATAGGACAGGATGGGGGGGGGGGGGAAGGGAGGCGAAATCAGGGTCAGTGTCCCTCCAGAAGATAGGGTGACCATCAAATCAGAACCCTAGAATCTGAAGGTGATGGAATCAGAGACAGAAAACATAAGATCATTAAGGAAAAAAGAAGAGAGAGAGAGAGAGAGAAAGAGGAAAAAGACAAAGAAAGGAGAATTCTAGAGTCAGATGGTGGAAAAGTATTATCGAGTTACCAGAGATCTGTTTCACTAAAAGAAGTCTCAGACAGACTAGGGGCCTTCAGATGACCCTTCTCTAGGTCTGAGGAATCCCGAGAATGCAGAGACCACCAGGCCCAACGAAAACCCTAAAGATAGCAGATTCGGGTTTTTCCCCTTAGTGTTACATCTCTGCAAGCTTGCCTTGGCCCCGCCCCCAATTATTTCTTTCTAGGTCCACTGTTTCCTGAGGTAGGCCAGCAAGATTTCATCCAGCAATTATCTCCCCTCTCGCATTCACGGGGCGGGGGGACATTAACCACGAAAGCACTGAAGACGAAAGGTACAGATGGGTCTTTTATTGAACACTTGGAAATGTTTGCAAGGCTTTTGTTTTCTTTCTCCCATTCATGCCTGCAGGATCACTTGGATCTGCCAACTTCAGTTCCTAGAGGCTGAACCTGGAAGGCTCGACCCAGCCGGAGCCCCCGCTAGGGGGCGCACTCTGGCTGTGGCTCTAAGATGAGCCCGACAAGGGTGCTGCTAGCTGGTGGGGTGAGGGGTGACGACTGGCAGGACCCAGACAGCTGGGGGGTCTCAGGCCTCCGGAAAGACGCTTGAGTTGAGTCCTTTGCTGCTCCATCCCAATGCCCTCCTGCCCCCGCCCCCACCGTCCAGAGGAAAAGCTGCCTGCGGACCCCTCCACCCTGGATGCACACCCGGGGTCCTAAGGTCCGGTTGGTGATGGAGAGAAGAAAGCAGATGGCAGCGATTAAAGGGCTGAGAAGTTTCCCTCTGGGATTTGGGAACCTGGGTGGGGGGAGAGCAGCAGCAGATGGGAACCTCCTGCCAAGGGACTCGGGTGAGGAGCCCAGAACCCAGCCATTTGCTTCTCGTCGGTGGGAGGGGAAGCCTGCCCTGCACTCTGAGCACAGACTTGAAGCAGCGACCTCCTTGCCCAGCTCTGTATTTAGAGCAAACCTGGAGGAAAAAGACTCGGTGGCCGCCTGCCTGGATGGAGGGGGGTCGTGTAAGGGGAGGGTTGTCAGTTTTCTCTCAAGTTCTCACTCCTCCACCCTCTCTCCTGCTGGGAGTAACACGGGTAACAGAGACTGGCAAAGTTTACAAATAGGAGTTATCCTAATAGTAATCACACCCACATGTCCATACCTTGAGGGCTCGGCCGAGATCCAATGCGATACTTCCAAAACAGAAGGGGGAGAAAAAAAAAAACCTCTCTCCCTGCTGAGCCCTAATAGGAGAAAGTCACGGCTTAGGCAGAGGACACTGGCAAGTGGGAAGCAAACGCGATGGAGTCTTCCTAGAAAATCCAAGTTACCAGTTTGGACTTCTCCGGGGCGGCTCCTTTGAAAGCACATCAACAAACTCGGTCCACAGACGGCTCTCAGCAGCCTGGGAAGAAGTGAGGCAAGGGTAGGAAGTGAAGGGTAAACTGGGGGGCAAAGACGGTGAGGGCAAGTTCTAGGCAGGCGGATTATGTCACATTTCCTCCTATTACCAGACTTCCAGGAGGAGAAACCACGATTCGTGCATGAAATGTCATAGCCCGAAGTGGATAAGACTGAAAGCACCGTTTGAGAAGGTTAACCTTTACTGGCTGGAGTTAAGGGGGGTTGGTGAGGCAAATATTTCTGCTTGTGCCCTCCGGCTCTTCCCAGCACCTGCTGTCAATCGCGAGGCTTGTTATCCTCGCAAGGCTTCAGTTTGTTTGCTTGATCTCAGCAAGGTTTTCTTCCACAAGTAGAACTATAATTGCTATAATTCTACTGTATCATTTGGATCATTGCAGTATTGTTGTTTTCTCTCCCTCTTTCTCTCCTCCTAACACTGCAATAACGCGCTCCAGTGTTAAATTAGCAGGTTGCGGAAGACCATAAATGAATGAAAGTTTGTTTAAAAAAAAAAAAGAAGACGAAGAAGAGGAAGAAATTAAATAAATAAAGCAGCAAAAATGACTTGGCAAAGGATACCACATCACAGAGAGTCCTTGCGTGCAATCAGGACTTATTGTCTTCCCTGCCAATGGCTTCCAAATTGGACGACAAACTCCAATGAAGTTTATTTCTATTGTTTAAATATATGTTTTGAAGAGGTTGCGCATAATTTAAGGGGACCTGAGCCATCCGGTGATATGGAAGCCCATTACAGCTTTATTTATCTATGTGTATATTGCACAATAAATTAAAACATCTCAAATGGGAAGTCTGTGAGGTTAAATTCTCCTCCAAACACCCCCCATAAAGACATCTAACTGCCACCCCCTTATCATGTATTTCTTGCAAATATAATTTTGAAACTACACTGTAGAATTAGCTCTCTTACCACAGTAAGAAAGGGGTTTCTTCCACTCGCCTCCTCCAGGTAAATATTATTTCCAGTTGTGGGAACAAGCCCCAGTTTTTTACCCATAAACAACAGATTTTGGCATTTCTGACTCTCACTTCCAGCCATCACTGTCATTTTTATTTTAGTGACTGAATTTAAAAACAGATGAACCCAGAAAACATTGTTTTTCAAGCAGCCCAGAAAAACCAAACCAGCAGTCTCAGACCTGAAAGATTAAGAGCCAGTTGTTACCAGCAACATACAAAGATTTTTTTTAACTTACCACTAAACTAAAATTACTTTTTATTAGTAGGTAAAGAAAGTGTAAAAGTGAGGTGAAAAGAAAAAAAGGGAGATATTTTGCTGGCAGAGTGAATATTAAGTTGGGCTAAACTATATGTCCCTTGATATATATATATGTATATATATACATATATATGTATATATATGTATATATATACATACATACACACACACAGTCCTATAGTCCGAATTCTTTAAACCCTGTGTGCTCAGCACATGGATTAAGTTCTTCCTAGACATTAGAAGCATCGTTTCACTTTCTAAAAAATAGCATATAGGATAACACACCTTAAGCCCACACTCTAACTAGATTCTGTGGAGACACTATTAGGGTTTGCCACCCCATCTCGCGCCTTAGAAAAGTTCCCTGTAATTTATTCCTAAATAACCTGTGGGGAATGGACTCAGTTGTAGATTCTGAAGTTGGGTTTTGAATTGTAACAAATCTTAGGGTTGCTAAATGTAGAGAAAATTAATTCAGGCCCTCCTCTCCAAGTTGGATAGATGCACCTCCTTCATTTGGGAAGGCTGATTCGAAAATATTAAAAATAAAATAACAGAACAGAACAAAGAAGACTAGAGTTTTCACACAGGTCTTTTAAAAAAAAACCTCTTTATATTCCATTAATAGAATTAGATTTAATTCCAGGGATCATTAAGTCAGAATCAGAAATGCTATGTTAACCTCCCCCTTTACAGAGGGTGATTAAAATTAGAATACACCCCCATCAGAAAGTCCGACTTCTTTTAAAAGAAGAACAGCTGCAGAGGGGGGAGGAGGGGGATGGAGGCTAAGAAGTCTTCCACGGAGAGTCTGAAACCCCTTTGGGCGGTCAGACATGATGTAGGCATTTATGACCCTTTTAATTTAACACGATCTTTCTTGGACTCATTTTCACCCCACTCCCTGCGTGTGCGGAGCCCACTCTGAAGTCACGGAGTCACCGGGCAGCCGGGTCTTGCGGATTTCCCTGTCGGGAAAGGAAAAGTGTCTCTGTATCCCCAACACATAACCCGCCGGGACACCGGCGAGGGTCTTTGCCTGGAAGCTTGAGGAAAACCTAAGGGTCTTTATATCTCTGGGCTGCTCTGAGATCCCAGGACGAAGAAGGGCCAGGGAGGGGAACAGGAGCGGTGAACATAATGTTAGGTTAAAGTTAGATGAGACCATATTAAAACATCAAAAGGTGAAGATGCAAACAGAACCCAAGAAACACAGAAGCCTGGTACCCTGGAATCTCAGAGAGGGCATAAAAGAAAAGCAAATGTCAAGGCAACTTGCAGCCTCTTCCTCTGCTCTTCCTCCACCATTTGAGGGTAGGAAAAAATGTGTTGAAAAGTCGGCAGAAAAAACCGAAGAGACCATGGCATGGAGGGACAGAGACAAATCCTTTTTGCTCCGTTTTTTACTACTACTACTAGTAGTAGTGTGGTGTTAGTATTAGTAGTATAATGTGTCTGTTCCCAACTCTGTACCCCTCAAGTTGTGTTGGGGGATGCCTGCCAAGCTAGCCTGATCGATCTATCTGCCACCCAATCTAGCAACCAAGAGTTATGCAGATGTTTACGGCTAGGGAAAAAAATATCCGAGTTAGGTATCCTTGTATTTTTAAATACTGACTGTAAGTGATTCAAGTATAATCCTTTGTAAAACGTTTTCTTTTTGACACATTGAAGGGGCTGAGAGAGGAAAACCTGGCGTGGATTCCCCTTCCCCGACCTCTTACCCACCTCCCTCACCCCCTCCGCCAAAGTCAAGGCCCAAGCTGTCTCTTGGAACCTAAACCTAGGGAGTGAGGGTGTCCATGCTGGTTTCTCTCCAGGATCGACCCAATTTCACTCAGGGTTGGGTGTAGATTCCCCGCGGGTCCAAGACTGGGAGCTGTTTGAGAAGAAACTGACTCCTCTTAAGGCTCTCCTTCATCACTTTTGCGAATGGGGGCCAGGTCACAGGATTCAAAATGTTAGGCATTTCGGCTTGGTTCAAGGTGAAGATCAATCCCTTTTGTCCTAGGAAACTGAGAATCACACTTCTGCAGTGCGGGGGGGGGGGGGCGGGTTCACACCTCAGGTACTGCCAGGGGGTGACGGCCTAACCAAGATAAATTGGGGGATGAAAAGAGTGAGGAGTGTCAGAAGAGAAAAGAGACTCTCCCAGTCTTGTCCCCGTCTCCGCTCTGGGGCTCTGGGCGGTTTGGACTCTCTTTCGCCTGTCCCTTTCACCTCTCTGGATACTCCAGGCCTTTAGCAGAGCTCTGTATTTAAGGACCTTTTTCCCCTGTTCCAGAGTTAAAAACGGAGACAGAGACTGTTGGGGGGCTGATATTAACAAGAGAGCAACAGATAGGTTCTGGATGAAGACGAATAACTCTAGGCTCTGAGCCACAGGAGAAAGGCAAACGCTCAGACAGCAGATGGTTCCCCCTGGCACGTCAGAGGTTCATTGGTCCTAGAGAGGATGGAGACTGAACGGCGCTCAGGTCAAGACGCTGTCCTAGGAGGACAAAGTCGGCATTGAAAAGCGCCAGGTCGATCTCAACTTGAGTCTTACAGCTTCGCCTCCAGGGAGCTAGGTCCTCTGGATGGTGGAAGGGGCACCCGAAGTCCAAGTGGCACCCACAAACCTAGCACCCAAATGAGCTACAACTAAGAGTAACCCTAAGGACAAGAGGGAGAGACAAGAAAACGATAGCAAAGTTTGAAAGTTGTTCGTTTAAAAGGAGAGAAAGAAAAGGAAATTTGGCTCTGGTGCGTGCCAGCTGCTAGTCCCCTGCCCCCACACTCGCTGGCCCCTCCAGAATCCAGTTCGCGCTTTGTGCTTTGCCGGCAGGTCTACGCAGCCCGGCCTCTGTCGAGAGCCAATCAGAGAGCGCCTCTCAGCACGTGGAGCAGAGAGACACCAGAGCTCCGCGCCAGCAGCTCACTACACTTGTTACCGCTTGTCCTGAGCGCGGAGAGGACGAGCTCCGGCTGAGGTCAGGGTGGGAGCCCACAACCGAAGGGGACAGAAAGGAACAAAGATCGCAGTAATACCTGTTCTAATCAGCCATCCAACCCATCCCCAACACACACTCTTTCAGCCTACCGGCCAGGAGAGACGAGCAGAGGTCCGCTCTCTGAGCCCAAGGAAAAAGCTCCAGCCATGAGTAATCAGTACCAGGAAGAGGGCTGCTCTGAGAGGCCCGAGTGCAAGAGTAAATCTCCAACTTTACTCTCCTCCTACTGCATCGACAGCATCCTGGGCCGGAGAAGCCCGTGCAAAATGAGGCTTCTGGGAGCCACGCAGAGCTTGCCTGCCCCGCTGGCCAGTCGCGCTGACCAAGAAAAAGCCATGCAAGGTAAGGTCGTGCTGGACAGGCACCTGCAAAAGGATATTGGGCATTGGTTTGAATGTTTGAAACTGGAGACCAGGGGCCTGGGACTTGTCAAGTTGGAGACACGGGAAAGAGACAGGAGAAGTCTAGGGCCTGGGGCCTTAGAGAGACCCCTCCTTCCTTCCAGAAAAAGCAGGAGCCCAAGCTTCACTTGGGGGTGGGATTCCTAGATTCGTAGACGCGATTAAAAGTCCCTTTTGGTGGCCTTGGGTGTACCCCAATAGCGATGAAGCAGCAGATACTATTAAATCCTTTAAAAGCAGCAGCTTCGCAGAGACAAGAACCCCAAAAGCTAAGGAACGGTGGTGGTGTTTTCAGGCAAAGTGAACTTTGGCATTTCTCCTTTGGAAGATTTCTTTATACACGGTGTCTTGCGTTTCCTTTTAGTTTTTAATTGTACATTATTGATGACCTTTTAAATGCAAGTGTTGCAGAAAACATTACCCTAGGGTTCTCCAAACAGCAACTTACTGTATTTGAAATGCATGAAATGTATAGCTTCCGGGCGATACTTTTCTCTATTGTGTTATTTTTTTTAAGAGTTGAGATATCTAAAGTGTTTTATTTTCTGAAATTAAAAAATCCAAAACAAGTGTCATTTGGTCCTCTAAACTAATACTCAAGTTTCCCCTTGAGCTAGATGCAGAAGTGTTGCAGGCAAAGAAGTGTTGGTGTCTTTTAAACCCTGAGACCAGTGATCAGCAGCAACACCATTTGGAAGATCGGAGCAAAAGGCTAAGAATGAGACTTTCTAAAATAAAACTGACTTTTTCCCTTTTCTTTTTTTTAGCCTGCAAGGGCACCTGTGCCAGGCGCTTCCTCCAAGGGAAGGAGCGGCCTGTGCCTGTTGAACCCCACCCCTGTCCCCGCTCCAGACATTTCTTTCTAAATTTTCTCCAGATTTTTTTTTTCTTTGCCATTTTGGGCTAAGGAACCCTGCCTCCTGCTGCTGTGTACTGTTGAGACGTGGCGGGTGCTCAGGGCCCTGAGACCCAGGCCGCTTCGCCCCGCAGGGGTCGCCCGCGGGGCAGCGCCCCTCTTGCTACCCTGGGGCCCATATGACAGAACAGCTGGCAGAGGTCTAGCACGAAGTTTTCAGAGTAGTGGTGATTTTTTTTAAAGTTGTTCGATTTTTTTTAATATTTGCCCCACCCAAAAATGGAGAGAAGGATGAAAGAGAGAGGAGTGAAATAAGATAGAGGGGAAGTGGAATCATAAAGAAATAACCAGAAAGGCAAGTAAAGGCGCAAAGGACGAGGAAAGGAGTGGAGAGAAAGTAGAAAGAGAAGGAAAGAAAAATAAAGGGGGAGAGGAGTAATGTGAGAAAGAAAACAGGAAATAAAGAGCAGAATGAGAAAGACATGAAGGGACGAAGGCAAAAAGCGGGACTGGGTTCATGAAAGGAGAAAAAGGAAAAAGGAATCAGGAAAAGTGTACAAGGAAGGGGAGCTGAAGCCGAGGATAGGGGGCACGGAAGCGGCAAAGCAGCCCGCTCCCAACAGCCGCGAGGCAGGGGAACAAACGGTCGGGCTACCGCGCTGACCACTTTTCCTTGCCCGCAGGCTCCCCCAAGAGCAGCAGCGCCCCGTTCGAGGCTGAGCTGCACCTGCCACCCAAGCTGCGGCGCCTGTACGGCCCGGGCGGGGGCCGCCTTCTCCAGGGCGCAGCAGCGGCGGCGGCGGCGGCAGCGGCGGCGGCCGCGGCAGCCACGGCCACTGGCACCGCAGGTCCCCGTGGAGAGGTTCCTCCACCGCCACCGCCAGCTGCACGGCCAGGGGAGCGTCAGGACAGCGCAGGGGCCGTGGCCGCCGCCGCCGCCGCCGCTGCCTGGGACACGCTGAAGATCAGCCAGGCACCGCAGGTGAGCATCAGTCGCAGCAAGTCGTACCGCGAGAACGGGGCGCCCTTCGTGCCACCGCCGCCCGCCCTGGACGAGCTAGGTGGCCCAGGGGGTGTCGCGCACCCCGAGGAGCGCCTCAGCGCGGCCAGCGGACCCGGCAGTGCCCCGGCGGCGGCGGGTGGTGGCACGGGCGCCAAGGACGACGACGAGGAGCTGTTGGAGGATGAGGACGATGAAGAGGAGGAAGAGGAGCTGCTGGAGGACGACGACGAGGAGCTGCTGGAGGACGACGCCCGCGCGCTGCTCAAGGAGCCCCGGCGCTGCTCTGTGGCCGCCACCACAGGCACGGTGGCCGCCGCCGTGGCCACCGAGGGCGGGGAGCTGTCGCCCAAGGAAGAGCTGTTGCTGCACCCGGAGGACGCCGAGGGCAAGGATGGTGAGGACAGCGTGTGCCTGTCCGCCGGCAGCGACTCGGAGGAGGGGCTGCTGAAGCGCAAACAGAGGCGCTACCGCACCACGTTCACCAGTTACCAGCTGGAGGAACTGGAGAGGGCTTTCCAGAAGACGCACTACCCTGACGTCTTCACCAGGTATGTTGCTGGGGCTGAAAGGGCCCAGGAGGGTGGAATAGAGGGGGATCCCAGAGTCCGGGAACCTCTCTTTGCTCCTGGGAACTGCCCAGGAGATGCCTGGCCAAATGTGATCCTTTGGCTCCCCAGTACTGCCCCAACACACACACACACACACACACTCACTCACACAGATATACTTGGGCTTTAAGTTTCTGTTGGTGTGGTTTCTTTTTGTCTGCTCCGAAACTTTAATGTTTCCAGATGAGAATTTTTAGAGCCAAACGGCTTCTCCAAAGAGCCCCATAGTAGCCACATTGTTCGCTCACACTCGGACTGCTCCCGGTGCTGAGGCCTGGGCCAGATCCTGGCGAAGCACAGGAAACACTGCCCGAGAGCAGGCGCTATTTTTGACCCGTGTAGTATGTGCACAATCCACCCCCGCCCGGTGGCCCAAGAATCTAGTGGGTATCACTTAACGCTCTTCTCAGGAAAACTGGAGCCCTTGCCTTCAGAGAAGACCTTTAAAAAGATCCGAGTTTTTGTCACTTGGGGACTCCTGAAAGAACCAAAGAAGTCAGAACTAAGCAGTGTTTGCTGTCTGTCTGTACACCAGAAAGGCATCAGCCGGAATCTTCCTCTGCGTCCCTGTCCCCACCCCTCATGCCCACCTAAACCTAGCATGACTTTACTGTAAACGGGTTGATGGGGTGGACCATGATTTCTGGAAACCTGGCAGGCAGTAAATCAAGCGGCTAAGGTGGGGGGTCGGGGCAAGATTTCGTCTCTTGGACTAATGTACACTGCATTTCTCTATCTGAGAAACTTGGACCGGTGGGAGAGCGGAGCCTCGGAGCCCCCTGCTTATTCAGCCGACCTAGGGGTACAAGTAGGCTTGGAGCCTTTCCCACCCATAGGCCAAGATTTTGGCTAGGACTAGGAGCCAGGGTTAGGGGCAAATGTGAGAAGAAAGAAAGAGACCGGCCTCCCAGTGAGAGCAGGGAATGAGACCTGTGAACGCCTGGCTCGCGCTCCTCAAGCCCGGCAGCTCCTTCGCAGGAGACGTGTGCAGTTTTTCAATGTGCGTTTTCGAGGGGGAAAGCTGCCTGTCCTTTTGAACCAGAGAAATCTCTGCTTAGGACTCAAGGCCTGAGCCAACTCCAAAACATAGTTGGTCTGGCAGTTGCCAAACTCTTGTAGCCAGAAGCAACCAAAAAGTAAAATTTAATGCAGGCGAGGGCACTGAAACTTGGTCCTCCTCCGGGACACTCAGTCTTTGAAGACGGAAATAAAACTCAAAAGTCAGCCTGTGCTCTCAAGTAGCTAACGGGACCATCGGCTTCGGCTTTTATCTTATTTTATTTCTGCGTTTATCAGACACGTGTACTTAAAAAGAAGGAAAGGAGACAGTGTCGCTTAGCATCCAAGTCCGCCCTTTTTAGTATGTGGGGGAGACCAAAGTACAAAACCTGGGCAACTCCTCTTCGCTGCCCCACCCCCATTTCTTTCCAGCTCAGCAGGCCTAGCTCCGGGGTTATAGCCCAGCCAGACTAGAGTTTTAGATTTGCTGGTACTCTCTGCAAAGGGGAGGGGGTGGGAAGAGTGTTCAAAGGAAGATGCTTAGTAAACTGATTTCTTTTCTTGATACTGAAGAAGTTTCAGTGCCGACCCGGTCCTGCGGGCAGCACAGACCCAGGCCCCAGGCTTAAGCAGCCCTGCTCTTTCATATTGGGGAGCAGAGAGCCAATTATTCTCGGCGCGCTCATATTTTCGGTAAACAGGTCGTAAGCCGTTTTACAGCATCTTAATGGTTTCCTATTTGACTTAATTGTCGCAGTAATAACTGCAATAACGGGGTAGGGTTTCAGCTAAATTGACTTCCCCTGAGATGGGCAGGGTTTGTAGTGGGCACTGGAGTCAGGAGGTGCGCAGAATTTTGTTTAATCGAAAAATTACCCCACTGAACTCTTAACAAGCTTAACATATCTCCAGAGGGTAATGGGGAGTGTGACCTAAGGGAGTAGGGGGGGAGGGGGAGGGGGAGATGGAGGAAAGGCAAAGGGCTGAGAAGAGGGATAGAAAGGGAAAGAGGGATATTTTTTAAGAAAGCAAAACAAAGCCAAGAGGATAGACAACAAAAATTGTAGTACATTGCTGAGCTCTTCTTCCATTTAGTATTTGGATAAAACAGGGTAATGAGCACTGTGCCTGTGCCTGTGTGTGCATATGTGTGTGTGTGTGTGTGTGTGTTTCCCACCCTACTCAACCCTAAGAGAGATTAAGACAAAACTCATTTGTCTAACTAAGTTTGAAGATTTATGGACTCAAGAATTCACACCCCCCATCACATTATATGATAGAATAAAATGTGTGATATTTTGTATCTGTCACCATGCTGGGTTTTTTTTTTTTCTGTTTTCAAATAGTAGACAGACATGCTAGAGGCGACGATCAGTCATACCCATGTATTTGGGGTGTGGACTGGAAGAAGCTGTCACGAAGGGGAAGGTGGCTGAGAGAGGGCTACTGGGACTTAACTGACCTGCCTGAATGTTGCTTTCCTATAGGGAGGAGCTGGCCATGAGGCTGGACCTGACTGAGGCCCGAGTCCAGGTGAGCTCCAAGAAGGGAAAAAGGAGGGCTAGGGTGGGTGAAGTGGGGGGGAGGGGGTTGTAGGGTTGCCCTTCGAATAAAAAGAAGGGAATCCAAATCTGAAAAGTAGACCCAAGCACTCACACACGAAAAGATATTTCAAAAGCAAGCTGCAAACTAGGAAGTGGGAGGGGAAGTAAAGATCTTAAAGTAGTTCGGGATCAAACGGGGCTTTTCTAGTCCCTGAGAGTACAACTCAGCAGCCCTACCCCAACTTGGTACCCAAGGTCCCTATAGAAAACAATCCACTAGCCGACTTCTCCTGATTGAAATAATAGGATGGAGCATGGATTTGGTTGTTAGACAAATCCGCTCAGCTCCAAGCAGGTATTTGGCTGCGATTAAGTCTCCAATCGGGCTTCATAAAAGCCCACTTAGTGCTAGAACAAACAGGGCCATTTGAAGGCAAAATGCTGTTTGATTTCCCCTCCGCCCTGCACAAGGAGCTGGCTAATGCTATTTGATTTCCCATTTTTTATAGCAATGAGCCCACATTGATCTAATAGGGAGTGAGTGCAATGCTATTAAAGGTGTTTGCAGCCCCATACCAGAGTGCATTTCCGAACCCAGGCCTCATAACCAAAGAGACGATCAACACTGGGCAGCCCCAATGGCCAACAGAAAACAGATGTCCTCGGGTTAGGAGCTGAGTGAATCACTTTACAGTCAAAATCAAGCGCTGATAAAGCACAATAAATTCCATATGGCTCATTTAATACACAACAGCTTCTTGCATTAGAGGGCTAATGATGAGGCTTGTTCCCTCCTTTCTGTTGACACATTTCTCCATTGTCAAACAGAGATGTGACAGCAACTCCACATTTTCAGCTCAGGGGAACAAGTCGTGGGAAAGTTAAATAACTTTTTAAAAGAAGGAGAGCGCCCCCTCCCCTTCTTCTCTCCCCACTATTCACTGGAGAAGATGTAATTAAGTGAATATGAATTATCAGAGTCCTTTCGTTTACCTTTGGGGGCCTCAGAGGTATTAATTCAATAATGAGAAATTGCAGGGGACATCTTGATAATTGCAGTTGAGCCAGAGAGCCCAAGAGACAGAGGATCTCTCTTTAGAAAGGATTCCATGTTATTTAAGGCCCTTCTGCCTCCACTGCCCCCATTTCCCTTCCTTTATTCCTTTCCCTGTGATGGAGAAATGGTGGATATTCTTGTCTAGACAGATTGGATGTGAGAAAGCTACCCTCCCAGGCTAATCTAACTACAGTCTAACTTTTTAAGCCTTGGGTCTCCAAAGTAGAGTGTTTCTATAATACACACATGGCTTATTTGAAGGCTGATGAATGTATGGGTCCCTCCCCCCACCCAGAACCTTAAGTAGATCAACCAGTTTGGATTCCTGATTTTTTTTTCTTGCCCAGGATGACTGTATAGAAGTCCAACCAAGTTTAGCCTCCAGTACAACTCACTCCCAGACAGCTTGGAAATTTGAAAGATGTTTTTAAATTAAAAAAAAATGTTCACCTGCAATAACTCACATCATATTTTAATATAATTCTGTATAACCCTAGTGTTCATTCTTAATTTTTAGACTCATGTGCAGTCACAAACTCAGCCCTAAAAATATTGATGCCTTCTGAGGAGAAGGAACATAGCTTCTGAGCTGTGGGAGTGATGAGCAGGTCACATAAAAATGATTTCATGCTCTTGGGGGATATTTTTAGATGATGGTGGCTGCCATGTTTCAGGTAAAGGTCTCTATTCAAAGTGCTTCTTATTAACAATTAGGAAAATACCTCTGGCTGGGAACCTCCTCCGAGCCCGGAACTACCTTATTTTAAGAACCAAGTGAAAGCACACACACACACACACACACACACACACACACACACGGGGCAGGGGGGGGCGGGGGGGGAAGGCCCTGTTTGCTCCGAAGTGGGGCAAACCTTGCCCTCTGATTTCCTGTGCTCAGGTGATCCTGCCTTATTCCTCCCAGTAGTCAGTGATGTGCCATCGAAAGTCCCTGCAGAGAGCCTGCTTTGGATCCCCCCTTTTTTTTTCATTTCATGGAGAACTAGCCCTTTAAAATGTACACCTATTTTTGACTTTCTAGAAGCAGGTCTCTCCTTAATCTCAATCCTATCCAAACTCCAGACCCCAGTACAATGATGCACCTGTGTGTCCAGTGTCCAGTAGCTATTTTATTTTTACAAAGAATAAATAAACGACCTCCTACTTTGCTTTTTTAAGAGAGAGCAGACACTACCCAGGCTCTTGGGTAAACCTAAACTATGTGAACATCTCATCTCGAGTATGCAGATCAGACTCGTGGTTCATGACCTGATGCCTGCCCATTCTCAACATTCACCATTGTGTATTTACATTTGTTGACTTACACTCATTCTCAGTAGAGTCTTTTGAGAACAGTTTTATTGGCTCCATTTTACAGATTAGAAAACTGAGGTCCAGAGAGGCTTAAGTGACCTAAAGTGAAGTCTTGCAGTAAAGAAGGGTCAGCCCAGACCTGGCAACCTTGGTGACCCCATGTTTTAACTTACCTGAGTCTTGGAAGCCTGGGCTAGACACCACATTTAAGAGTTTGCTTGTTCAGTGGTTCCTGCTGAATTAAAATCTGGGCATCTTTTCATACAGAGGCTACAGAAGGCCAGGGTGGGTTCAGGAACACTGGAAGGAGGGAGAGAAGGCTCTAAGCTAAGCCAACTCGGCCCCTCTCCATTTTGCAGGTGTGGTTCCAGAACCGTCGGGCCAAGTGGCGCAAGCGGGAGAAGGCTGGCGCGCAGACCCACCCCCCGGGGCTGCCCTTTCCCGGGCCACTCTCGGCTACCCACCCACTCAGCCCCTACCTGGACGCCAGCCCCTTTCCCCCGCATCACCCTGCGCTTGATTCGGCTTGGACCGCCGCGGCGGCGGCGGCTGCAGCTGCCTTCCCGAGCTTACCTCCGCCCCCGGGCTCTGCCAGCCTGCCGCCCAGCGGGGCGCCGCTGGGCCTGAGCACTTTTCTGGGAGCAGCGGTGTTCCGGCACCCGGCCTTCATCAGCCCAGCATTTGGCAGGTAACTACAACCTTCAGAGGCTCTGTCTGTCTGTCAATCTGTCTGTCTCCTACACAAGCAGATGCTGAGGTCAGAGAGGAAGCAGGAGTGGGGCTATACACATCTCAACCTCAGTGACGTTAAAGCTAACAAAATAGCCTCTTTTACTTAAAAGAAAAAGTAGGTCTTGAGGACAATCAGTTAGAGTTAGGAGTAAGTAGGGAAGGGCAATTGACAGCAGCAACCATAACAACCACAAGTGTTCATGAAAGCATACAAAAAGTACAGCTCGAAGGTATCCCTCCGCCAGGGCAGTTTGAATGAACAGGTATGGGCCACAGAACTCTGGGGGCTTTAAAAGTCTTGCAAAAGTCCTTCTGCAGGGCACAGATCTTGGCAGGAGAGGAACACACTTGGGGTCCCCTCCAGGAGCCCAGGAGCCAGAAGGCCCTTCAAGTGCACAGAACTTCTTCCCCAGACTCTATGTTCCTTATCACTATGACCCGATGCCAACAGTACCCCCATATGTGTAAATCCCGATCCCGACAGCGGCACAAGACAACGAAATAAAAGAGCCATCTCATTGTATATAACTCCCTTTCTTTAAGCGAACATTGAATGATGAAATAAAAAAATTTGTATAATCACACTGACAAAGAAACAAAGGAGGGAAAGTGCAGTGAAAGTAAATCTGAATGTAGCTTCACTGATCTCTCTTTGGGAGAACAAAGAAATAATAGATCCATCCAGCTGCGCAGCTACTTAACAAAAAAAATATTCTCGGGAAAATTGAAAGTAGGACTTGAGGGAAAATTAATGTACCAAACTATGAAACTATCTAGCAAGTGCCTTTAAGTGCAGTTAAGTGGGGTGCCTCAGTTTACCTAATGGAACCAGGGCTTGTTATGCTCCCTCCAGGTCACCCATTATCACTTTTTTTTGGAAACAAAATTAAGTCCTGTGTCTCCTTCCTACTTTCCCCCTCTAACAACAAATGTCTTTAGTGAAACCAGGCGAACCCCCGCTGAAACACCAGAGATTCCTCGAGGTTGGAAGGAGGCAGTGGTTGGGATTGGCAGAGCGAGTGAAGAGAAGGCAGGACAGGAGGAGCAGGGGCTCCGAGAGCCCAGGTGGGCTCATTTCTAGAGGAAATTCTGAATTGCACTCCCGGTGGTGTGGGGGTGTGGGGGCCTGGAGCAGGAGCCCTTGGGGAGGTGGTTTGAAAAACACCCCCAGGCCGCAAAGATGGAGATAAGGGCATGGGGCGCTCCGGCCTCAGCTGCGGGTCAAAGGTGTTGTGGGGAAGGGCTGAGAATAATCCCTGCGCAAAGAGTAATCCCGGTGCCACACGGAGGCGGTGGCGCGGACACTGGCACCGGTCCCACGATAAGACATTGGCTTCAGTGGTGCATAGGGCTCACGACTCTGGGAACTATCTGGGGCGGGGGGAGGCATCTGGGGCTCAAAGAAGGAGGTGGGGAAAGGGTGCCTCGGTGTGGGGCTGCGGGGCTGCGGAGCGTCGGGAAGGTCCGAGCCGCCTGTGGAGCGGAAATCAACAGGCGGCCACCCGAATACCCTTTCCCGCGGGCTCTGGTAGTTTAGCCACTTGAAGGAGGGTGCTCGGCCAGCGCTGGCGGACCGGAAGGCCAGCACTCAAGGACAGCTTTTCCTGAGCTCACACTCAGAAAGAAGGAGCCCAGAGAGAGTGCGAAGTCGGCAGCGTGGGTCTTTGGCAGTTTCTAGTCTACTTTCTGGACCCTTCCACCATTAAATTTCCCGTTCTCTTTTGTTCCCCCGCCCCCCTCTTTCCATCCCGTTTGTCTCTCCGGTGCCTTTCCATTTGCTCATATTCCAACAGCACCACTCCAGGAGCAGACCTGAGAACACAAGCTTTCTTAACCGAAACCCCAGAATCCACGCCCTTGGGTCTTGTGATTTGGGCTGCGGGGCCCGCCTCTGGCTCTCGATTCGTCCCCTTCGGACGTGTCGGGTCCCTGAGAGCTTTCTTTTCCTGGTGGGTTCTCTCCTCCGGCAAAGCCACCAGCCCACTTCACTTTCAACCCGAGCCCCAGCAGGGGCCGAACTCTCCCAGCTGCTCCTCGCCCCCCACCCTGGCCGCCTGGGTGACAGGTGGCAGGACTAGCTGTCCCGGGAGCCGAGCCGCGCTCCGCTCACGAGGCCATGACCGCGCTGTTTGTTCTCCCCACAGGCTCTTTTCCACTATGGCCCCCCTGACCAGCGCGTCGACCGCGGCTGCGCTCCTGAGACAGCCCACACCCGCGGTGGAGGGCGCAGTGGCTTCGGGCGCGCTGGCCGACCCGGCCACCGCCGCCGCAGACAGACGCGCATCGAGCATAGCCGCGCTGAGGCTCAAGGCTAAGGAGCACGCCGCGCAGCTCACGCAGCTCAACATCCTGCCGGGCACCAGCACGGGGAAGGAGGTGTGCTAAAGGCTGCCCTCCGCCCTTGCGCCCCTAGGGCGCGCCCGGAAAGGTCACCTCACTCAGCACCACTCAAGACCAAAAGGAAACAGAGGACCAGCTCACTCCCAAGACGGCACAGACAGAGCGCAGCCGCCTTCGCAGCAGCCTGGATGCGGACAAGGCAGCTCTTGGCGCTAAAGGACGGGGCACCTCTTCCGCTGGCTGTCCACCTGCCCTTGTCCCTCTCTGTCCCTGTCCCTACCCCTGCCACTGCCAACGTCACTCCAACTCAAACATCCACTCTCCCGTTTTTACCCTACTGAAAATTACCGGGAGGGTTTCTCCCCAATATGCCTAGTATTGAAGTTTAAAAATTAAAAGCCCAACCCTCTCTTCCTCCCGATACCCCACTTAGCTTTTCTTTTGAATAGTATTTTGGCGCTCTATGTTGATTTAAGCGCGGCCCGGCTAGACAGATGCCAGGGCCAGGGAAGCGAATGCGAATCTGTAAGATAGCTAACAGTGCACTTAAAGGAAAGGGGCGTCTCATTCTTGTTCTCTTCTTTATCATACACCAACCAAGGTTTTTATATCAAACCAAAGGGAAATACTCTGCTAGAATATGGACTGTTGAAGTCACCAAACTGTGATTATTGATTCTGTACATACCATTGTTATTAAAAAAAAAAAGAACAGAGCTTTGTATATTTGAAATGTTATAACGCAATTGCACTCAGCGTGGTATGGTAAAAGTTTGTCCTCTTGTAGATTCTTACTGTGTTGTAGATACGGTAGGGTTCCTAGACAAATATTTATGTACTCAAGCCCTTTATTTAACTTATTAACTGTAGAGGCTTCGGAAACCTTCAAGATAAAGGCAATGGTACAGTACTTTTGTGTAATGTGTAATTGTTCACTTTTCCTTGCTATCTAGTGGAGAAGTGTCACGCTCAAAATAAACAAAAAAAATATGTTTAACAAAAGGAAGTGTGGACGCTCTGTGGAGACCCTGAGGGGGGGTAGTAACAGCCCTTGCCCCACCCCCACGAGACCAAAGTCGAGCTGTGCTGCTGTAGCAGCTCCTGAGTTTAGATACACGTGCATCTTCCAAGCAGAGGTCTCTGGTTTGAATGTGACCCCAAAAGGACACCGCAGTGGTGTTTTTCAAGAGCATCACAGTTGGAGTTGAGGATCCTGGGGCAGGAAGATTGTAGAGCGGGTTCCATGGTAGGTGGGTGTATAGTAGGTGTTGCTGAAAACCGTGAAAAGAGAAATTTGAAGCAAGCGGAGTCTTGGTTGGAAGGCAAAGGAAGCTGTTCGTGGAAAATGCCACATAGCAAGGAAGTGCGCAGTCCAAGATGACAGGTAGTGGCTGAGGCGCTGGTTTCTGAGGGGGCAGGCTCGGGTGGAACCCTAGTAGGGCGGGGGGGGGAGGAGGGAGTACAGGAGAGAGAGAGAGAGAGAGAGAGAGAGAGAGAGAGAGAGAGAGAGAGAGAGAGAGAGAGAGAGAACACAACACGCGGGAAGAGTGATGGAAAGGCAGCTACGGGTATTCAAGTGGCAGATCTTAACTCGACAAATGTCATTACATCACTTATGTAGACATTGGGAAATGTATACATTTTTAAAAAAATCCAAACAGTTCAGGTTTAGCGAGGAGACCCAAACAGATTTGGCATCTTTCACCCCATGGGCTCACCCCTCCCGCGGCGGGAATCGTAGCTCCCCCCTTTTCCGGGACCCTGCCGGCGCCCCTTTGGGTGACCGCCTAGTGGAAGCTCGCCCGCGGGGGCTGGGTCTCGCCAATGCTCCCAGGGTGATGGGAAAGGGAAGAGAAGCTTAATTAGTTTCAATTTGCAGCAATTAGCGCGCCGGACCTTTGGGGAGAGGGGCAGGCGGGAAGGGGGGCTGTGCGGCGTGACTACGGCTCGCAGAGTAGAGAACCGCCGCCCCGCCAAGACGCAAGCAACCGCGGGGGGCGCGGGCGCGTCTCCGGGACCAGGTCGGCCGCGCGCTCCCTGTTAGCAGGAGGTGGGGAGCTGGGTCCCTTAGCAGCCTTAGCGGAGGTGCGGGCTCAGGCAGAGGTCAAAGGCCCCGCGCCACTGTGGGGCAGTCCTAGAGGGGGTCTGCTGAGCCCTCAGCAAGTCCAAGAGACCCTGTGGTCCTGAGCTTCTGCCTGTCTAAAATCCCGAAAGTGTGCCTTTGGGGGGAGGGGGGGATCGCCAGCCCCAGCTGCTTTTTGAATTTTGTCTGTCCTGTGGGATGCCACCACCTGAGCCAGGTCTGGGCTTGCCAGAGTGGCTCTCCCAGGCAGAGTCTTGGTCTGGGGCATGGGAAGTGGCCACCAGCTACCATTCCCACCGCACACTCCCTTTCCCTGATTTACTAAGGCCCAGGTGGAACTTTCTGGGGCATTTCTCTAGACTACAGTCACAACCCCTCAGACTTGCACAGGCTTTCAAAGTGAAAGCAGTTTCCCTGGAGTGGAAGGGCTGTTGTGGTTTGAAGAGTGCAAGAGAAGCCCGAGGGGAGGATTTATTTATTTATTTGTGGTCAATATCACTTTTCTGTCGATTTTTGGCTTTTTGTTTAGTAAGAAGGCTTCATTTCCCCCCTCAGGCTGCCAGTTGGATGGTATACGAGAAACAGTACCATTCTTCCTGTTAATGAACTCTTTTTTAAGTAATTTTTTCTCATTTGACCCTTCCATGGAGCAGAAGCAAATTGCGTGAAATTACCTCCAAGGATTACATTTATTACTGGCCAATGAGAACCCCTCGCCTTGTTTTACAAACTCTTAATCCTATGTCATTCTGATGCCGCAAACAAGCCAGGGCCTGGGCCTCCTATTCTTTCAACTTTCCCCAGCTGGAGGGACCTCATTCTGCACTTAATATTCCCCATAAATATCACACGCTAAAGACCCCCTGACTTCCAGCAAGTCCACATTAAACATGTGACATGTCACGCATGACAAACTCTGAGTATCTTTTCAAAGCAGCATTAAAAGCAAAGAAACCAATTTTCTTCTCCTTCCAAACCTCCCCAAGTGCTGAATGATAGGGATTGGAAAGAGCCACTGGAGCGTACTTAGGGGGATTTTATGAGATTTTCCAGAATGATTTAATCTTATTGTGAGCATTATTAATGAATGGCAACCCAATTTGGCCCCAATATCTGGGAACTCAGTCACAATACTGGGAGCGGCTAACAAGCCCCCCACCCCACCCCCTCAACCTGAAACAAACCTCTTCCACCACTGAGGAGGACATGTGGGGGCCCAGGGAGTTCAGGAGAGTCAAACTCATGACAGGATAGTCTCTGATCACATTCAAAGTTCAACAGCCGGACACCTGTTTTCTCAAATCCACTGTGGGGTGAGGGGTGATTGGAGCCCTGTATGCACCTCTGGGGGGAAGTTGGAGGGGAAGGGTTGATTTGTTACATTTTTTTCAGACAGGTTAGCCAGATCAGGAGGAGCAAGAAAGGAGTACTTGGCATACTATTAGAAAAGAAGAGCTTACCCACGGCCTGGACTGTAGGCAGTAGTGAGGGCGCAGACACACAGTTAACTATGACAATGGTGGCAAGAGAATGAATTTAGGAGAGTGGTTGTGGGAAAGAATCTCAAAATTAGGGTAAAGTTTCTAGTATTGGCCCCCACCAGCCCCCCCTCCCCATTACCCATACTCAGTTGGGACAAGTATTTGTTGTTAGTTTTTGATTTTTAGCACCAACACTCAAAAGCACCAGAAGGTCTACTTAGCATGGTTTGGAGTGCAAATACTTCTAGAATGGAAAAGTGGCTGATATATTAGAGGGGAGGAAATTATACATGGGTTAACCCAACTTGCTTTTAGAAGAGAAAAATGTGTATATGCGCATGTGTGTGTATGTGTGTGTATACACAAAAGTGAGTGTAACTTAATGAAGGTCTTAAATGGAGCCTAAAATGGTATTTTGGAACAGAGTTCCCCAGAGCAACTGCATATTTAAATGACAGTGGTAGCTTGGCTGGGGAGTGGGGGCGGGGAGAAGAAAAGCCCCACTACCTGAAGAGGAAAGAGCATTTTTTTTTTCAAAAGAAAAAGTCATGTTGTCCCTGGACGTTATTAACAGTCCAGTTTGAAGTATACATTTTTTCCTTTAAAGAAAGGGGGCGATTACCAGTTATACATTAAGAAATGTCATTCAGTCATTTTTATTCATTCTCCGGAATTCTTTGTAAAAGCCTGAATCATACTTGTACAAGCAGCAATTTTGTTAATCCAGGGGGTTATTACTCTGGGTCCTTATTAGGTTCTACACCACTGCCAAGCAATCCTATAACCCTCTCAAAAGAAGTTTACCTCCCTGTTATAAAACCAGTAGTGGTATTTATACTGTGCAATAATTAGTGTATTACTTGAATCCACTAACACGTTCATTTTATCTCTGCACAAAACCTCTAGTCTGCTTATAGAAAGCTAGTGCCTCCTTTGGTGCTGTTAAAGTGGTGAAAGAGTGAATTGAAGGCTGGTTGCACTTTCTCCTTTTGCCTCGCCTTAATTCCCATCTCTTTTTGCTCTCATCCAATTAGCACAGTGTATTAAGCGGTTTATCATCTCATAGTCAGCTATTGAGAGAAACAAGGCGAGCACTTTGCAATAGAACCTGCGCTCCTTTGACACCCTCAGGTACTTACATATTCCACTGCGCTATGAATAATAGAGGAAGAATGGAGCGCTAATTCCCTCATCAAAGAATGCCTTGTCTGCTGCTTTGCTCAACAACACCATTCTGATCAAAAGAAAAGCAATAAAGCTTAGCATAACAAAACGAAACCTACTTATTAACTTAGTGGTTAAATTAATGCAGAGCCGCTGCTATTCAAAACCAAGGTTTGAAAACAGCCTCCAACAACCTGATAATGCTGCCTTCGGGATGAAGGAATTTTAATCTGAAATTTGAGGCTGGCTCAGATGAGTTAATCTATTAAACTGCTATAAGGAAGCTCTGCCACAAACTGTTCAATTAAGAAATATTTAGGTAAGGAGAAAGAGGAGAGAGGACAGAGGTGGGAGGAGAGGGAGAGGGGATGAGGGGGGAGGGAGAGGAAGAAAGAGGTAGATGGATTTAAGTTTTGACCGGGAACATTGGGTAGCATTGAAGTGAGGGGTCCAGGTCCCTGAAAAGAGGGCTGGGCTTGATGCTTTTCATAAAACCCTGACACAGATGGCAATCTGTTTTTAGCTTCCTTATCTTTGAATCCTCTGTAAAACTCATATTAAATGGTATGTCGGAAAGTAACTTAGGGTGCTCATTGGTGGCAAGAGCTGGAGAAGTAGGGTAGTGCTAAAGGCAACCAACTCACCCTTTCCTTATTCTGAACCCCAATCTATAAATCTTGATCACCCCCCCCAGCAACTATCACAGAACTGACTTTATCCATATTTTATTTGACAAGTTAGAATATTTTTGAGCATTCTCTGTGGATCTTCAACTTCTGGCCTTCCCTATAACCTTTGTATTAAGGACAGTTGAGAACTGGCAAGCTGGGTTCAAGGGAAGTTTCTGTAAGGATCTGCAGCAGCAGCAGGTCCAATCTAGTTCTAAAGTGCATGAGACCCTGAGCAGAGTAAGACCCTTTGTGGTACCATTTCCCAAATAATTCCCGTAGGTTTAACCCAGAGGTTTAGCAACCTTAAAAACAAATAAAAAACAAGCAAACAAACCAATTGCCAATTTGCAGTCTACAGGGTGAGTTCTAGAACTGTATACAGAAAAAGTATGTCTCAAAAAACCAAAACAAATAAAAATTGTCACGGTTCAAAGAATGGCAAGCATTTATTAAATATTTGGATTCCTAGCTTCTCTGGAACACTAGATGGCAAGGTTCACATTGGCCCTTGGCCCTCTCAGCATCACTACTGCCCCCTGGAGACTGGTCCATGATGTTCCCTAAGTGTGTACAGTTCATTCCATTCATTGTCTCAGCATTTGAGCTACAGGCTGGTGTCAGGGAGCCCTTGGAGACAGGGATGGGTGGCATTTCTGAAGCAGCTCTACACGTTGTGCCATCAATCAAGGCATGTCAAGGAATAGAGATCCCCCCCCCCCCCGAGAAAAGCAAGTGGGCAATATGCTGACCTTTCAACACGTATCCACTGGAATTCTTCAAGTTGCCGGTCCAACTTTGCATATATTTCTTGAATCCTTCAGGCATCCAGTTAAGGCCTACACTAGGTAAGAGATCCTAGTAAGAAAACTCTAACTGCTACCATTGGCTATTCTCTCTGCAGGTTTACTTCAAAATGTGTTTTTCTTTTATTTACATTTAGTTTGTTTTTAGAGAAAGAGTCCCTAGGTGTTCTGAAATGTTCTATGTAGACTAAGCTGGACTTAAATTTATGGCAATTATATGGCCACATCTAGAGTGCTGGGTTTATATGTATGCACCACCACTACTTGCCCAAAACGTCTGATTTTCTATAGAATTTATATAGAAATAGTCCTTGTCCTTAGAACAATAGTAGTCATGAGAGAAAGGCAAGAAATTAATAAGTTGAGTCACATTTTTTGGGAGACCAAGTTAAGGATAATTTTATTTATATTGAATATAACCACTCCAGAAATGAAGAGAAATCTACCTTCTCTTCAGAAAGCCCAGTAAGAGCATACATTGCAGAGATACCGTGGTGAAACACCCTATGACATTACTATACCAGCAACCCCCAGAAGCTGATGAAGAATGGTGAGGGCACACCAATCCCTTTGTTTCTTAAAGCCACTTGCTTGCTCTAACTTATGACTGGCTACAGAGCTGTTAGCACCAATTAACTGTCAGGGCCCCCAAACCCAGTGTTTCTACTTCAAATTTGAGTGTAAGAGAAAGAGAAGAGGAGAAAGAGGAGCAGCTTAAGAGCCTGAAGAGGAGGGAGAGAAAAGAAATGGAAAAGCTAGACAAAAGAAGACTTCATCAGTTTCAACAAGTATTTCTTCACACCTACGGCTTAGCAAGTATTTCTTTCTTAGGGTGCTACTATATGGGATGCCTCTCCTGGGGGCCAGGAGCTTGTCTATTGGTTTAGTGTCCCTCCACCCTCTGTCTTCTCTCCATCTTTCTGGATCAAAAACTAACATCCCTAGTCCTCTTCATGCTTAATATATCATAGGACTCAAAGTTGATAGTATTTCTCGGTACTTTGAATATCCAGACATCTTGCTTAACATCTTCGAACTGGGTTCTGATTTTGATGGTTATGAAAGACTTTGGCCTGAGGTCTGGGAAGGGTCTTCAAACATGCTTTTATTCCTTTCTGTCAATTTACTGTACCCGGTTTAACAAAACAAAACAAAACACAGCAACTGGTTTTCCTTTAGAAAATTTTATTCTTAAGTACAGAGCACAATACATTTTTCTTTATAAAAAGACAAATAGATAAGTATTTAAGGCTGCCATATTGAAATATAGTTTATCACTGAATGGAACATAGTGATCCTTACTACAACCTCACCATAATTTTTGTGAAATGTTAGGACAAAGTTTTTAAAATGTGCTTTCCTATTGTATAAACCTCCACTTTGAACATTCTATGTAAAGGGAAAACAGAAGGAATGTGAGGGAAACATCTGGTGAATGTTGAACTTTGAACAACTCAATAAGCAAACTTGCTCTTTGTATTCAGGAAGTACAAACTTTCTAAATCCCTCCACCACACCCCCCTCCCACCACCTGCACCACTTATATGAAAGACAGCACTGAAATCAGCCATGCTTGTAGCCAGTAGCTGAACAAGTATTTAGACACAGATTGGGTTTAATTGACATGTGAAAAACAAAATGTTAGAACTTCCATTAGACCCCATAAAACTCTTTTTAGGGATGTCTCTGATACAGCCCCAGGGTAAACTGAAGGTCACTTACATCTCAGGTACTCTTAATTAAAGTAGCAATTTCTGCCCTGCAGAAATCCAGTCCCCAATAAGATATAGGTCTTTAGGTACTTAGGAAAGGGTTTGGTGGCACATAGTACTATGAAAACTGTTCAGCAAGTTAAGTAGTTTTACACTGCCACCCTGGCCCACATCTATATCAACACAGCATGCAGTCCTCAAAAGAAAAGCAAGAGACTGGAGAAGCAGCTAGGGCAGGTGGAGGCCTCAGAAACTCAGGTTCGGGCAGGGCAGCCGGCTTCCTCCCTTCCTGGGTCTCTCAGTACTTCCCAGCATAATTGGCGAAGAGCTTGCTGAGGTTCACTTCAGAGTAGCCACTCCAGGATAAGAACTGCTCTGCTATGTTCTTGACTTTTTTGTAGTCCTGAAGAACGCTGGGAGTAAAAAACTGCTTCTTCAATTTATCTAAAGTGAAATAAAAATAAAAGGATTAGAAGTCTCTCTCGGATAGTTTCTTCAAAGACATTCAATATTTCTTTCCAGAGAAAGGTGCAAGTTTGATTGCAGTTGCATGTCTCTGATAACCTAATGGGCCTGTCTGTGTTCTTTCTACCCTGTGTTCTTTCTACCAGTCAACATTAACTCAGAATTTTCTGGGAAAGCCTGAGCTTGTCCTTTTCAGAACCTAACTGCCTGGGAGGACAAGCCAGACCAGGTCACCTCTGCTGATGTGAACTGCAGGTGCAGTCCATGTACAGTAGGTAAGGAGAGTGCCACTCTGAGACACCACGTTCACTGTGCTGTTGAACATATGTATGCACTGTACTAAGATGGATGTAGAAGAAAGCTAAATTCTCCAGTGCCTCCCAAACCATACTGTCCCTACTAGTTGGCCTCCACAGATTCTTCTTCTTCCCCATCTGTCCATTTTGTTAAACAACCTTACTGAAAGAGAGGGGAGATGCCTTTGCTAACCTTTCTTTTTGTCCATCCTGTACAAACTCAGGATCCAGTTTCTCCTTTTACCCATCCATTCCTGGCCTTGCTATTCTGAGGATGGTTCTCTCAGCCTGAGGAATCACTCTCCTTCCCTTCTCTCCTTTCCAGTGTCTGCTACTTCTGCACCTGGTTCTTTTAGAGGAGCAGCAGTGCGGCTATGCTCAGGTCTGATCTTTGGGGAGCATCCCTACCCTCAATGGTCTCTGATCATGGCTGCTCAAGAACTCCACGAGATGTTTGGAAAGGATGACTTTTTAAAAATCCCCATTTTACAGCAGAGGATTGGGGTAAGCAGTTCCTTAGAGATGCAGATGTGGAAACTTAGGTAACCACAACCCCCAACCACTATTTGGAGGAGGTCACTTCTGTGTCCCCTTCTCACACCACTGCTTGTTGAAGATTTCTGACAAAGCCCAGAAATCAGCTATTCCCAAGGTCTGTGCCACAGTGCCTGAGGGTAGGAGTTGGGGAGTAACATAAGGCTTCTTCCCAGCACCCTGAAATTGGAAAGGACCAGGAAGGAAATGCAGATGTGGGAACACATCCATCACAGAAAGTAAAACTCTGCTGAAACAACAGATCGACAATAAAGCCAATAAAACCCCGGAAAAAGAAACTCAGCCTCAAGACTTTTGTTTCTTAGCTACACATTCACATTTGTTCACAACCTTTTCTAAGTTACACCAATGCCTTTCCAAAAACAACCCTGAGAAGTTTTGTAGAGGATTTAAATGCCTAAAAGGAGTGGAAAGAGAAGCAGGGGAGGGGGCCACATCGTTAACTGACTATACAAGGACAATTTGAAAGTTCTAATTATCGGACTCTGGCAATATACAACAAAGGCCCCAACTACTGTGTCTGCCTCCAGCAGGCCAGAACCACAGGCCTGCAGCCCTGTGCATGTGAATGACACAAATGCATCTGATGGCTGGGGAGAGCACATTTAAAGAGCTGCAGTAATACGGAGCAGGGGAGGAAGAGAGAGGACATAGCTCCTGATGTGTTTACCTCCTTTGCTGATGGGATATTGACTTTTCCCACCAGGTTGGT
>BTHU01000023.1:51826803-51909303 GCA_036184795.1 Tokudaia tokunoshimensis
CACTTGTGTAATAAATGTATCACATGATTAGGGGTTGGCATCACAATCAAATTGTAGAGTCATTTCTGGGCTCTTATTTCTGAACATCAAGCCTCTGTTTATCTTCCTTTATCTTAATGAATGTATAGATTGAAAGATTAGAGCTCTTTGGTAGTTTTTGAGACCCTGTTAATGTTTGACAAATGTTAACCAATGACAATGCATGATAATAGATAGGCAGTAAAAGCTATGGATCCAAATGCAAATAATCATTTATCCCAGGTGGGAGGAAAAAGCCTTCAGAGTGTAGCAACTATGTGAAAAAGGGCACACAAGGGAATGGCTTTTACATTTCCTGGACCAAAGGCTAAGCATCTGCCCTCTTAGGAACAGATGCTAAGAGCAAAAGACTGGCCTTCTTTGCTGCCCATCCTCTGGATCTCTTTACTTCTCATTGGGCCTTCTGTTCTCAGAGCACATTCCAGTGTCTTGGAAACAGTTGTGACCAATGTAAATATATGGAACCACAGCTGGACTATAGTTACCTATGAAGGTGCTAACTAGGAACAGATCTTGGGGAAAGCCTTATCTGTTCCAGTATAGACCACAGCTATCCCCTGGAAGGAGGGTGTTCCAAGCCATCTCCTATACCCTACTCAAGTATTTCTCTTCTCTACTTTGGAAGCAGATGCAGCTTCAACTATTCTAAGAGCTCTCAGTTTTTCTTGGGTTCTATTTGTTCATGGATGGTATAATCCTCTCCAGTTAGATATCATGCACATAGGAGATTAACGTGAAAACATGAGCTATGTGCTTTGTGCAGAAAAAATCCCATTTTTATTAATTTAAACCAAACAGTTATTCTGGCAAAAATAATAAAGAAAGGAAATAGAAAATGTCACAAGCAGATGTTTAAATGACTGCTTATCATCAAACCCATTATTCAAGGAGAAACTATGAAGGCAAATGCTACCAGATACATTATTTTGGCTGCACTGACTTTAATGTCTACATAAAATGATTATGATCTGTGATCTGGCTCATGAGATACAATCTGAATATTAAGAGCTGGGTGACTGTAACCCCCAGGAATACACAACAAGATCCTGTCCCAACAAAACAAACAAAAAGGAACCAACCAAACAGTAACAACAAAAATCAAAAATGCTGGAGGCGGGGGGGGGGGTATAACTCAATGATCAAATACTTTCTTAAGATGTGCAAAGGCCTCCATTCAATAGTTAACATCAAATGAATGAAGTATAAGGCAATTCAGCTTATTAGAGAACCATCTATGAAGTCTGAAATATTACTTTCTCAGTTAATCCATGTTCAGATTCCTTTCTAACAGAAACAAGTGCTACATTTAAGGAAGACATTTTGGAGACAATTCATTACATGTCAGTAGTCTTCAGACTTCACGGATGTATTTTACTTGAAAAAACATCCAGTATTTTCAGGGTGTCACAGTCAGCACCCATTTGTTGGGTTTTTTGTTCTTTTGAGACAGAATTACTCTGTGAGTCCTGGCCGTCCTGGAACTCAGAGATCCAGCTGCTCCTGCCTCCTGAGTGCTGGGATTAAAGGCCACTGCCACCGCCGCCACCAACACCACCACACAGCAACTACCATCACCTGGCTTAAGGTTAACACTCTTTACCTTCTTTAATTGTACAAAACAGTACATGGTGATCTATCAGGAATAAATTTTCCATTAAGCCAATGGACTTTTTTCTTTCTTGGAAACCTGAAGACTGGTGAATTACAATAGATCAGTGACACTTTAAATAGGATTCCCTACTAACTTAAAAATTGACCAGATATCTTGAAATCTTAACTGGCTAATCACCAAGGTAGTCACTGCCTTTCTTTTTCCAACTCTCTTTCTTACTGAAAACTTGATCTGGGAAGGTTAATAGGGGCCAGTACTCTATTTAGCTACTTTAATATTGGCATCCTTTCTCCATGACAGTTAATATCAAGGTTTGTGAATACAAAAGCTTGGGGCTTTTGAGAACAGGCTGCCTCAGTGAGGTCACTGATAAATATAAGCTTAGGTGAATTTAATTTGAACTTTTAGGAAGTAGCAAAACTTTAGTAAGATTCAAGTATAAACTACTAAAGAAAGCTATTTCCTCTTGAAAGACATGGTCTCCCTTATGATTCCTGTTTTATTTTTTATTTTTAAAGATTGATTTATTTTATTTATATGAGTACACTGTCGCTGTCCTCAAACACACCAGAAGAGGGCATCGGATCACATTACAGATGGTTGTAAGCCACCATGTGGTTGCTGGGAATTGAACTCAGGACCTCTGGAAGAGCAGTTAGTGTTCTTATCCTTTGAGCCATCTCTCCAGCCCCGATTCCTGTTTTATAAGGCTGGGCAACCACTGGCTATACTCAGTGACTCCCAAGTGAGGGGTTACTTACTCGAAGCAATAATATGATATTTAACTTTTATAGTCCACATTTCTCAATTAGAGAACAAAGGTTATCAAACTATAATTCATTTTATTAATAAAGTTTTATTGGGATACAACCATGCTCATGTTTATTTTGTCTACAGCTACAATGGTAACACTGAACAATTGTAATGAGACTATCTGGTCATGAAAACTGGAGATTTCATCAACTGACTCTATAGAGAAAGAGTGTCAATTTCTGGTTCAGAGGGTTCAAAAGATATAAACCCTAGCTGGGTGTTGTGTTGTATGCAGATCACACTGCTCAGAAGGCTGAGGTCGGAGGATCTCTTGATGGAGTTCAAAAACATCCTAGCACCATAGCAAGACAAGCCCAGTGGGCTCAAAATTATCTTGGCAACATAGTCAGATGGACCCAATGGGCTCAAAACCATCTTGGCAACACAGCAGACCCTGCCTCAAAAGCAAACACCTCCCCTAACAAAACAAACAGTCTAAAAAAAAAATGGCCTGAAAGAAATATTCTATTATTTTTTTTTATCATGACAATGATCCTATAAGCTGAACAGAAGAAACACCAGATTCATGTGGGAAGCAAGACCAAACAGGCTTTCTGTAAGGCTATGCTGCTAGTTTATGCTTTCTCTTTGGAAAAGGACCAAAAAAAAAAAAAAAAAAAAAAAAAAAAAGGAAACCTTTTAACCTACTGTTCAGTTTGCTATTTGTTTTCCTTGACAAAGTCTCACTAGGTAACTCAGCCCAGCCTCAAACTTGTGATGATCCTCCTACGATGGCCTCTCAAGTTCTGGGATTATATGCTTATAGGCATTGCCCACCTCGACCAGCCCAGCTCCTATCTTTAAAAAAACCAAACACAACAACAACAACATCAAAACAAAGCAAAAATAAAAATCCCCAAAAGGTCTCCTAGGTATAATCATATAAGATTTCCCTTTTTGATATGGTCAACTAAAAGCCTTTAGAATGTCATCTAGTGTTGACATAGGGTACTAGAATAAACACATTCATATTTTCTGTGGGTGCACAATGGTGATGACTAGATCATGTAGTATAAAATTGTTCTGCTTTATATGTGTTTAAATTTTTTTAAATAAAAATCTGAATCCTTCAGGTTGTCTTTTTAGCTATTAGATAAAGGTTAATAGTGGTGGAGACAGAGATAGAACACACTAGGAAATGTTGTATTTTACATTCCAGAATCTTCTTAAAGAAATGTATAACCCTTATAGTAAAGCCTAAGTCTTTTAACTGCTGTTTAGAAAAAGAGGCTTCTACCAAGGGATTCTTCTGAAGGAGTATGTAAGTGCCTAGAGAAACTCGACATTCCTATTTGTGATGTTTAATACGCACATTTTCAGCTACCAAGGAAGAATCCCTACATTGCTGTGCATTTTCACTCTCATAATTTTTAACAGAGATTGCTTTCTTTTTCTTTTTGTGGGGCGAAGATTGAACACAGGACTTCTGATACTAGTTCAGCTATATCCCTCACTCAAGGTAACTTTTCTATGATTAGTCCAAAGCTAATTATAAACTGGGTCTTATTGATTTGCAAATTGTTGCTATCCCTTTAAAGCTATGTCACATTTACAATTCAATGATTAAAAGAAAAACAATGTGTGTGTGTGTGTGTGTGTGTCCCCTATGCTGTTTTTTGATTAAGTCACAGAATTCTCAGAAGCCTAGGTTTGACCTATAGGCCTCATTTTGCAGATGGGAAAAGGGAGCTTCAGTAGTGATGGTAGTACAGGTTGGTCAGAAATGTATAAAATATAATTCCAAAGAAGAGTCAAAGGTAAAGAGCTAAAGTTAGATATCAAGGGCTACAAATGATTTCACACATGTATGCCACTAGTAGAACCATCTGTACAAAGGGCTTATTTAGATGGTATAAGTGAATGGTATTCACTATAGTTATAAATAGTAAAAGTATCACATCATCACAATCTTTATCTGGTGTTTGTGCATGTATGTATTGCATGCATGTGTGTTAGATGTTATAGACACTTCATGATATTGACCAATACAGTCCTATTCATATTTCCATCATCAAAGGACCATATCCTTCACTTGCAAATAACCTGTGTTTTGGCCTTTCTACTTGTTTATTCAGCAATATTTAGTGTTCTTACTGGTGTCATGTATTATTTATCATAGGGAAGAGAGGAAAACTAAAAAAGTGAGCTAATATGTTTGCTATATTTCTCATAGGTTATCACTTTAATTGGAGAGAAAGATCCATAGGTAAGTAAACATACCATACTTAAACACACAGAAGCTTGAACTGTTGCTTCTTTCAACAAATATTTCCTGAGTGTCTAGTATATGTCAGATACTGTTTTGAGTCCTGGGAATACAAGAATGGACCAAAACAACAACAACAGCAACAACAACAAAAGACAAAAGGCCTGCCTCCATGGAGCTTAATGTCTGATATTACTACAGACATGAATAAGACAGAGAAAAATCCACATATGAACGTAGAGATGTATTATTTAGAAGACACACAGTTTAGAAAACTGAGTTGCTTTTATTATCACTGCAAAGCAGCCAATAAATCATCACTCAATTATTTTGAGCACAGATTGGAGTTATTTATGTAATTTTAAAAGTCTAAATTCTGAAGAAGCAAAGCAGGCTTGAAGTATATTGTTACTGCTATCCTCTAAATAGCCCATCTATTGGCCTTGATTTTAAAATATGACTCACTCCAAAATACATCAAATACAACATATACAGCTGCCATCTGTCCTATAGCCATAGTACACATCCCTTTCATTCACAAGCAAAGCCAGCAAAAGGGGGAGGAGACTGAGATAGAGAGAGGATAAATTCTACTTGTGCGATTAAAAAAAAAAAAGTAGAACAGTGAACCCAGTGGTTGAAAAGTGAAGATAAAAAGAAGAAAACAGTAATCTTGCTATAGAAACCAGAGAATTATGTTCCTGCTCTCTCCCTACTTTTTTTTTTTTTTTGCTCTCACACTGTACAAACTCTAGCACCCTGAACAACTCACTCTCCTGCTATTTCCAGCACTTTAAAGAAACTTTTCAACATTTCTGCTTGACACATTTTTTCAACAGGGAGGTGAAGACAATAAGTAAACAGGTAGTGAAGGGCTATTTAGAGAGCTGGTCAGTCACAGTAATAATAAAGGGGAAAACCCCCACCCGAACAGAATATCCATCCTATGCGTGGCAGCCGCAGACGGCACATGACCTCTGACAAACAGTTTTCAGAGTAATTTTAATGCTACTCTGGATTTAACTTGACTAACTGGTAGCAATTGAGCACATCTTTTTTTCTTTCTTTCTTTTTTTTGTGGCAGCAGTTATCTAAAATGCTACAATAACAGCATCAAAAGTAGAATGGTGGAAGATTGGTTTTCCATTGTGCTGCTGAACTGGCATAATGCCCACTTTAAAAGCAATTCGCTGCTCATCACTGAAATCTGGCAGACACGACACTAAATGCCTTGAGGGAAAAAAAAGGGACTTGAGAAGGGGGAACCCACTCCAACCACCACGCAAGGGGTGGGGGGGGGGAGAGTTCCACAGATGAGGAATCTGGGGGAGAAGAGAAAATTGCCAAATAAAAAGTTCACAGCATTGCATGCAGACTCCCAACAGGCTGTACTTAATTTGCTCGAAGATTTCGTCTACAGGTCTGCATTAGTAACAGCTGAACAAAACAAAAGCAAAATATATATTTATGTCGGTCTATTGTTCTGATGAAGCAAAAACCCAGTGAGTTCCATCAATCATATGTCAAACACATCTTCCCCGTTTTATTTACCACCAAATATAATGAGTAAATATGTGATAATAAAACTCTTCTTTTTACATGGACATATACAATTTTTCCTCCTGCTAAATACAGGTAATGATTTAGGAAGCTTTCAAAATGTCTTTTTACTGTCAATAAAACTAATTCTATTCCTATTTTCATGTGGAAAAAAAGGCTTTACAAATGAAAATTCAAATTAAAATTCTGAATATAGTGTAGTGTGACAACACCTGTATTTATAATTTTACTGTCAGCTAGCTTGTAGTGTTTAACAATAGCTTGAAGTAGAAAAGTAATTGGAATTTGTCTGTAACATGCCAGATGACTGCATTGGGAACTTTGCTACACTACAGCAAATTCAGTTTGATGGCAAAATAACCTCATGGAGATTTCTACAACTCAAAGGTTGCTGGGGTGTTTGTGTAGGTGTGTCTCAGGTAATGGGACCCCTTCCTGGATTGGAGGATAAGAGTTTGTATTTGATGAGAAAATACTGCTCTGATCCTGACTCATATTCCAGGCCTCTTACCTATTCTTCAGTCTCTCCCACAGCACAGATGCAATTTAGCTCCTAGATTTACTGAGAAAAACAAAGACCAGGTAAATAAACAACAGCAACAGCATCCTGTTATTGTGGAATCAAACCAGTGAGGCATTCTAACTGTAAACCCAACAGAAGCAGGTGGGACAGGGAGGGAGGCATCCTTGAGGATAGAGGAGCAATGAGGTGGGGAAGGCAAGATGTTGAAGCTAACAAAAGGGGCAGGCTGATTACTTAGCATTTGTCTAGGACTGCAGAGCCAGGAGCACTAGACGTTTATTGTATTCACTGGTTTTTCAGTAATCACTGATAAGTAATATAGGTCCCCACACAGATGCCTAAGATTTGCTATTTATCAAAAGATTAAGAGAAAACTTACACAACCCACCAATAATTTTACTGAAGCAATATGGAGAAAAAAATATTTAAAGCAGTGTTCTGCTGTCAACTTGAATCTTTCAAAATTTATAAACACACGCTAATCTCCACACACAACTTGCCTTACTCTAGTCTATGAGTGAAAAGCCCATCTTTTTCATTATCCTAAAGACGGGGGGAAAAAAGAACCACATACAAAAGAAAAGCAGAATGACAGTGATGTTTTAGTTTACACTAGATATGGCAACACACACAAACTGTCAAAACTATGGAATGAAAAAAGCTGTTATCAAGCAACTGTCAAGAGAGTCCTCTGAGATTTGGAAATCTTGTGTTTATTGTAACTACTGCACATTACACAAAGAAAGAAACATCCCTCTCCTTGCTCTTGCTGCTAAATATCATGCAAAAGAACACAGGCTTCTCCCTTAGTATTTAGATTAATTTTTCTTCCCTGTGTAATCCAGTGCTTGACAGAACTCCCCTCCTCCTAAGGTTTCTACAGTGTGGTCAAGGTTCAGATAGAAACTTGAAGTTCTATCAAACAGTATTTCATTTCAAAAACCATCACCACCTCATTTCATGTTGTTAACTGGTTGTCTATCCTGTAAGAGTGGAATCTCTTAACATCAAAATGCATAGTCTTCACTTGAATGATTTTCTGACTTAGTTCTACATAGGGAAGTATAGAGTTGAAAAGGCATAGACACTTACAATAAAATGATTTTAATTTGCAACTCTCTTTCCATCTCCCCATTAATGGATATAACAGAGAAATCCGAATCCCTAAAGGGAAATTATCATCTAATAATAGGAAGAAATGGAAAAATGCAGGGTCAAGATCTCTTCCCATAGTGCATATTAGTGGGGTGTAGCTCATTTTCCCATTCCAAACTCAAGAGGCAAAATGTCCCTCGTAATCTCACCCGACTCTATACATTTTATTCCACTTGCTGAAGTGGCTTTTCACCTAAACAGAGGCAGCACCACTCCCAGTATGGCTCTTAATTCTTGTTCTAGGCCCCTGTGGTCCTGCTTAGCTAACTGTATGACAGGGCCTGGGTAATGGCAGCAGCTGCCACTTGATTAACGTACCGCAAAAGCACTCTTTAAGTGTTTTAATTTGTATTAGCCACATTTCCTTTACATGCAGGATGTGCACTTTGTAAACAAGTGGATAGCAGGAGCCTCACTGTAGCATAACAGCCTGACACAGGGTTAAATCAAATCAAGACATATTCTGGTTTGTTTTTTTTTTTAAAGCTGTTTGTAAAGATGAGCTGACTTATAGAACAAGAGTCAGTAATTTGGAGCCAAACAGATTCTACTGAATGTGCTTTTTGCCATTTTGCTACCATGCTTCTTTATATAGAAGAATACTTCCAGTGTCTTAATGTCTAGTGTATCTTCTCAGTGACGTAGGAAAGAAGGATCCAACATGTTTTATGTGTATCTTAGTTCTAAATAGGTTATAATGGTTATCCAATGCTTAGAACATACTTATTTTAGGTTTTAGTAACCTGGTATGACTCAGTCCCAAGTAAAATGGGTCAGTCAATGTTTAACTTGTGGTAAAAATGGCCTAGCAACAATGTCATTTTTGTAAAAATTAAGGTAACTGCCTAATAAAGAAAATGTAAGTTCCTCTACAATAGGTAAATGTTTGTAACTTTTAATAAGCAGCAAATTATTACTAATATTAATTAGTAATAAAGGGAAAAGAATACTGGCATGCTTTATCCATTGTATTTCTTACTGTTGTTTTATGTTAAGTGACCAATTTACATTTATTTCATGCAATCAAAAATCATGTTGTATGAAATTATCTCAATACCAACCAGTTCTCTATGAATAAAATTTTGTTTGAAGTAAATAGTTAAAAAAAAATCCAGGGGCTGGAGGGAAGGCTCCGAGGTTAGGAGCACTGACTATTCTTCCAGAGATCCTGAGTTCAATTCCCAGCAACCACATGGTGGCTCACAACCATCTGTAATGAGATCTGATGCCCTCTTCTGGTGTGTCTGAAGACAGCTACAGTGTACTCACATACAATAAATAAATAAATAAATCTATTTTTTAAAAAATGTATTTAAAAAAATTCCAGGATTAGAGGTTAATAGTGATGGCTGTTCTTCTAGAGAACCCAAGTTTGATTCCTATCACCTGCATGGCAGTCCAGAACCATCTATATTCCAGTTCCAGGAGATCTGATCCCTCTCTGGCCTCCATGTGCACCAGACATTCATGTGATACACAAATATACATGCAGGCAAAACACCCATACACATAAAAATATATCCACATCCAGAGAGATGGCACAGCAGGTAGCCTGGTGACATAAATTGGATTCCTGGAACCCACATAAAGAGCTGGATGTGGTGGCACGCACCTGTAACTCTAGCAATCTACATTGAAATAGAATGTGGAGACAATCACCTAAAGGTCACTAACCAGCTAACCTGGTAGCAAAATGCAAGGGAGACCTTACATCAACAAAGTAAAAGGAGAGAAGTGACTTCTGGAAGTTGTTTTCTGGCCTGGTTTCTACATGTGCATCATGGCATGTATGTACTCCTCTTCCCCAACATACAACAACAAACTTTCCCTCAGCTATGTGAGGTAGTGCAAATTTATTATTTTGGGGGGCGGGGGGTGGGGGCTGCTGCAGGTCAGAGGCCAACCTCGATTACACAGAAAGAATCTGCCTCAACAAAACAAAACAACAACAAAAAAACCCCAAAACCAATAACCTTGTCATTTACCCCCAAAATACAGGGGGAAAATACCCACAGCCTATTGCAATTATAATCATATTCAGAAGGATTACCATGAAAATGAGGTCAGTCTAGACTATACTGTGGGTTTGAAGCCATCCTGGGCTTTTTTTTTGGTTTTTCGAGACAAGGTTTCTCTGTGCAGCCCTGGCTGTCCTGGAACTCACTTTTGTAGACCAGGCTGGCCTCGAACTCAGAAATCCTCCTGCCTCTGCCTCCCAAGTGCTGGGATTAAAGGCGTGCCCCACCACTGCCCGGCCTGGGCTTTTTTTTCAAAAGCACCAAAAATAAAATTTCCTCACAGTATAACCAAGTTTCAATAGGTTTTATGTGATAAAGAGCTGTATACATTGGTGAGATTATGAGAAACGATTCACTGAAGAAGTTATAGAAACAACTGTAATAAATTTGGGGGCATCATTTTGAGTTATTCTCAAATTTACAAACTATTAGTAATATCCATATTATAGCTAAGTTTAAAACATGCTCTAGAACCAGAGTGGACTTAAATCCTGTTTCTGCCATTAGACTGGGTGGTTTAGGGTAGTCTTCTTAACTTTTCTGTACCTCCAATTCTTCATTTAAAATGGAGGAACAACATTGGCTTTGTAGGTTTGCTGAAAGTTAAAGAAGATAAAACATGGACCATACATAGAATGGTGTCTAGCATTTCATAAAATTTAACTATTACTATAGGCATACTCATTATTTTACACTTTGAATCATGAGTCTCACCTAGAATCTAGTGAAAAAGGAAAAAAAGGTACAAAGAACTATTTCCCATGAGACGCCTACACATCTTCTATAGAAATATTTTGAGGCCTTTGGATTTCACGAACATTGTGGAGTGGTGAAGATTGGTTGTAAGCACAGTGAAAGCCAGACCCTGAATGTTCACACCTAAACTGTGCTGAGAGTCTGTACTAAGAGACCACTAGACACACTACGGCAAGACTGCATGTCAAAGTCCAAGCTGTTCTTCATCTCTACCCCACCCACACAATGCCAGGAACAGCTTATTCTTCTCTAGGAAATTTGACCAGCTCATAAAAAAAAGTCCTCAAATCACAGAAAAATTATAATCATGACATTTCAGGAAGCAAAGCTTGTTAGAAATGAAAGATACTGAGTTTACTGGCAGTGTTGATTCATGTTACTAATTCTAGCACTTGATGGCAGGCAGGAGAATCAAGAATTTAAGTTTAACCTTGGCTACTCATTTGAGTTTGAGGCTAGCCTGACCTACATGGAACACTGTTTTAAAAGAGCAACAAACCACACCTACTCTAACAAAAGAAACTAGGTATGGTGTTGTAGAGGAGGTGGGGACATGAAGATCAGGAGTTCAAAGCCAGTCTGGGTTACAAGAGATGCTATTTTCAAAACAAAACAAAACCAACCAACCAACCAACCAACCAACCAACCAACCAACGGGTGTTACTAAACAAAAAATAAAAAGCCTAATTGAATGATATAAATATTGGCCTAACATTAACTAAAAAGGTCTTGAGTTTTATCTGTAGCACTGCAAAATGAAAAAAATCAAACATCTCAATTACAGAAATCATGATGAGGCCCAGATTTAACCCTGTGGCACAGCTCTCCAGATCCAAATCATGTGTGGAGAGAGCTGGTCTCCCAGTTTACCTAAGATCACAGGCTCACAGGAGGGAAAGGCTCCAGTCAGAGACAGCAAGACCAACTAACACCAGAGGTAACCAGATGGCAAGAGGTAAGCAAAAGAACATAAGCAACAGAAACCAAGTCTACTTGGCAACATGAGAACCCAGTCATCCCACTACAGTTAGCCCTGGATACCCCAACACACCAGAAAAGTAAGATTCTGATTTAAAAATCATATTTCATGATGCTGATAGAGGACTTTAAGAAGGACATAAATAACTCCTGTAAAGAAATACAGGAGAACACAGGTAAACAGCTAGAAGCCCTTAAAGAGGAAACACAAAAATCTCTCAAAGAATTCTAGGAAAAAACAACCAAACAGGTGAAGGAATTAAACAAAACCATCTAGTATCTAAAAATGGAAATAGAAACAATAAAGAAATCACAAAGGGAGACAACCCTGAAGATAGAAAACCTGGGAAAGAGATCAGGAGTCATAGATGCAAGCATCACCAACAGAACAGAGTATCAGAAGAGAGTATCGTAGGTGCAGAAGATACCATAGAAAACATTGACACAACAGTCAAAGAAAATGCAAACTGTAAAAAGCTCCTAACCCAAAGCATTCAGGAAATCCAGGACACAATGAGAAGACCAAACCTAAGAATAATAGGTATAGAAGAGAGCAAAAATTTCCAGCTTAAAAGGCCAGTAAATGTCTTCAACAAAATTATCGAAGAAAATTTCCCTAACCTAAAGAATGAGATGCCCATGAACATACAAGAAGCCTACAAAACTGTAAATAGCCTGGACTAGAAAAGAAATCCCTTACCCCACATAATAATCGAAACATCAAATGCACTAAACAAAGAAAGAATATTAAAAGCAGTAAGGGGAAAAGGTCAAGTAACATATAAAGGCAGACCTATCAGAATTACACTAGACTTCTCACCTGAGACGATGAAAGCCAGAAGATCCTGGGCAGATTTCATACAGACCCTAAGAGAACACAAATACCAGCCCAAACTACTATACCCAATCACCCTCAACTCTATACTCAAAACTCTCAATCACCATAGATGGAGAAACCAAGACATTCCATGACAAAACCAAATTTACACATTACCATTCCACAAATCCAGCCCTACAAAGGATAATAGATAGAAAATTCCAACATAAGGAGGGAAACTAAACCCCAGAAAAACCCAAGAAATTAATCTTCTTTCAACAAACACAAAAGAAGATAGCCACACAAACGTAATTGCACCTCTAAAAACAAAAGTAACAGGAGTAGACCACAGGAAATAATCAAACTCCTGGCTGAAATCAACCAAATAGAAACAAAATAACTATACAAAGAATAACCAAAACCAGTCGCTGGTTCTTTGAGAGAATCAACAAAATAGATACCCTTAGCTAGACTAACCAGAGGGTACAGAGACAGGATCCAAATTAACAAAATCAGAAATGAAAACTGAGACATAACAACAAAAACCGTGGAAATTCAAAAAAATCATCAGAACCTACTACAAAAGCCTATACTCAACAAAACTGGAAAATCTGGATGAAATGGACAATTTTCTAGACAGATACTAGGCACCAAAGTTAAATCAGGATGAGATAAACCATCTAAACAGCCCTATAACCCCAAAGGAAATAGATGCAGTCACTAAAAGTCTCCCAACCAAAAACAGTCCGGGACTAAATGGGTTTAGTGCAGAATTCTATCAGATCTTCAAAGAAGACCTAATACCAATACTCTTCAAACTATTCCACAAAATAGAAACAGAAGGAACACTACCCAACTTGTTCTATGAAGCCACAATTATGCTGATACCAAAATAACACAAAGATCCAACAAAGAAAGAGAATTTCTGACCAATTTCCCTTATGAATATTGATGCAAAAATAATCAATAAAATTCTTGCCAACTGAATCCAAGAACACATCAAAACTATCATTCACCACGATCAAGAAGGTTTCATTCCAGGGATGCAGGGATGGTTCAATATATGGAAATCCATCAACGTGATCCTCTAAGTAAACAAACTCAAAGAAAAAAAACAACATAGTCATTTCATTACATGCTGAAAAGGCTTTCAACAAAATTCAGCATCCCTTCATGATAAAAATCTTGGAGAGATCGGGAATTCAAGGCCCATACCTAAACATAGTAAAAGCAATATACAGCAAACCAGTAGCCAACATCAAACTAAATGGAGAGAAACTTGAAGCAATTCCACTAAAATCAGGGACTAGACAAGGCTGCCCACTCTCTCCCTATCTATTCAATATAGTACTTGAAGTTCTAGCTAGAGCAATCAGACAACAAAAGGAGGAAAAGGAATACAAATTGGAAAGGAATAAGTCAAACTATCACTATTTGCAGATGATATGATTGTATACTTAAGTGATCCCAAAAACTCCACCAAGGAACTCCTAAACAACTTCAGCAAAGTGGCCAGATATAAAATTAACTCAAACAAATCAGGAGCCTTCCTATACTCAAAGGATAAACAGGCGGAGAAAGAAATTAGGGAAATGACACCCTTCACAATAGTCACAAACAATATAAAGTATCTTGGTGCGACTCTAACCAAACAAGTGAAAGATCTGTATGACAAGAACTTCAAGTCTCTGAAGAAGACTTCAGAAGATGGAAAGATCTCCCATGCTCATGGATTGGCAGGATTAATATAGGAAAAATGGCCATTTTGCCAAAAGTAATATACAGATTCAATGCAATCCCCATCAAAATTCGAACTCAATTCTTCATAGAGTTAGAAAGAGCAATTCAAAAATTCATCTGGAATAACAAAAAACCCAGGATAGCTAAAACTACTCTCAACAGTAAAAGAACTTCTGGGGGAATCTGCATCCCTGACCTCAAGCTGTACTACAGAGCGATAGTGTTAAAAACTGCATGGTATTGGTACAGTGACAGGCAGGTAGATCAATGGAATAGAACTGAAGACCCAGAAATGAACCCACACACCTACGGTCCCTTGATCTTTGACAAAGGAGCTAAAACCATCCAGTAGAACAAAGACAGCATTTTCAACGAATGGTGCTGGATCAACTGGAGGTCAGCATGCAGAAGAATGCAAATCAATCCATTCTTATCTCCTTGTACAAAACTTATGTCCAAGTGGATCAAGGACCTCCACATAAAACCAGATACACTGAAGCTTATAGAGGAGAAATTGGGGAAGCATCTTGAACATATGAGCACAGTCTTGTAAGCTGTTTCATAAGCAATAAGTCCTTGAGGCTATTCTGGGCATCAGTTAACAGGTGAGGAGGAAAGGAAGAGATAAGGATAGTCTACCACAGAAGTCTCTGCTTTGCCAAACCAAGAGACACTGTCCTGAAGTCTTTTTACTCAGTCTCTAGTCATCAAACATTTGCAGAATACTAAGTCTTAGATTTGCCCTTACAAACAGTGCTCTGATTTAGTCCTGGGGACACTCAAGGAGCATTTCAGTGCAAAACAGCAAACATAAATTTGCTGAAAAAATAACATGGTGAGGCAGAGAATCCTGAGTTTAACATCACCTTTGCCTTAAACAAGCAGAGCTATTGCCTTTGCATGACTTCTGGCCTCTATAGTCTCTATGGTCTTCACTGCACGCTCACATCGGTATCTTTATTTTCTTAAACACTGTCTGATAACCTTCTCTAAGAGCAGCTGAGGTGTGACATGCCCTATCCTCTCTAGGATTCCCTTTTCAAGAGTTTGCTCCAAGCAACTTTCTGGGTTCAGTTTTGCAGTGTTTCATCATACTCTGGCTAGGGCTGCTCATCACCTCCAGTTAGAAGACCATGCTTCCGAGGGTGAACATGTGGTTTCATAAAATATTCTTACCTATGAAAAAATCTGCTCCCCAATATTAGATAATGCTGGTTGATCACTATGTTTGGAGTAGAACGACTCTCATTGCACAAAAACCAGATTTTATTCATCAGTGAAAAGAATGTTATTCTTCACTAGAAAGTTCTGGAATGTAAAGTACCCGGACTTGAAATCACTTACAAAGCCATGGTCTAAGATGGTCCAATAATTTCAACATTAGTACAGTGCTGGGGTTTTCAGCATCTGTCACAATAACATATGCAAATAGAAAGTAAGCATAGCTAATGGGAAGAGAGAGATTATATTGCTTGATACTCTTAAATCCAGTCATGCCTGACACTAAATGAGCTTCCTTTAAAATTATAATCTATGTAAACTGATATTTTTCTTTTTCCTGAAAAGTATTGGTTGACTTTCGTCCCTTAAAATAATAAATTATAGCCTATGCCCCCTTTTTGCATTTTATGTCCACATTTATTCAACACAATTCTTTCACTCTACATGAAGTACAAACACAACAAATCTAAAATCCTCCAAAATTATAAAACTCAAAACAAATAATATAGCATTTAAGTCATGTAGGGTATAGAAAGATGGAAATAACTGTGCAATGTATTTTGTATCTGTTAGAGATAAAGAAGAAAATACCAAAAAGAACAGCAGCAGGATTTACAAGTGGTTGCTTTTGATGATAGGAAAAAGATTTTCTTTCTAAGCAGCCATACTCAACTTTCATTGTAAAGACTTTTTGCATACAATGTGTTCTGATCACAGCTTGCCCTCCTGCAACTCCTCTCGGATCATACCCATCTCCCAACCAAGCCATCTTCACTTCCTTTCTGTCCTAAATTATTTGTTTATACATTCATCTAGGTATTGAGGCAGGATCTCAAGTATTTCAGAAAGCCATCCCATTTACTACGCAGTCAAGGATAACCTTTGTGAAGCTCTCTAAAATGATTACAGGTGAGCTTCCTGGCACAGCTGTAGGTGGAGCTAAGGTTTAAGTCAGGGCTTTGTGTATGCTAAGTAAGCATTCTACAAAACTGAGCTACACCCCGAGCTCCCCATACTCAACTTATGTTTCTTTATGTCATTAAAAAAAAAAAAATCAAGCAACCAAGTCTCCTACACACCCTTTATCCCCTTTTAGAAGCAATTTTTTTGAGGGGAGGGGGGAATTCAGTTTTGTGTTTTGTTGCAGTAGTACTTGGGAAGATTTATTGGCATTTAAAAAATGACAGAAATATCTTGGCTATCTCACTGAATTTGTTAAGAAAAATGAAGTTTATTAGGTGAATTATAAGAACTTGTGAAGGGACCCTTTCTAAAACTTATATAAGATGCAGGACACATTTTTTTCTTTGAAAACTACAAGTGCTTGTTGTAAACACTTTGTGATGACCTGAAATTGTAACTATGCATATAGATGGGGGTACAAAAGCAGACTATTGTCAGTAGAAATTACTTTCTTCATCCAGTTACTCTGTGTCTTTTTATACTGAGAGTCACTATCGAACAATGTCTATTAATTCCTGTTATTCTGTTGTTTTTAGACTTCTTTTGATGAATGATTCTGGAATTGTGCTCTATTGGGCTTGTTTAATCTTCAGACTGATGTATTCCTTAGTATCTTCTGTAGAGTTGGCTTAGTGGGCATAAATTCCTTAAGTATGTTTTTTATCATGACAAGTTTTTCTTTCTCCTTTGATTATGATTGATAGTCGTACTGGGTATCATAGTCTAGGGTGGCCCTGTGGTCTTTCAGAACTTGTAGTCCATCAGCCCAGGCTCTGAATTATAAAATCTTCATTTAAAAGCCCCAGGTATTATTATGATGGGCCTACCTTTAGATAGTATTTCATCTCTCTCTTTTGTAGATTTCAAATATCTTTTCTTTGTCCTATTTGATTATGTGGAGTTTCTTCTCTGATTCTATTTTGGTGTTTTGTAGGCCTCTTGTAGCTCAACATATATCTCTTTCCTTAGATTTGGGAAATTTTCTTTTATGATTTTGTTGAAATTATTTTCTATGCCTTCTATACCTATGGTTCATAGGTTTGGTCTTTTCTTACAGTCCCAGAGTTCCTGCATGTTCTATTGTGTTTTTTCTTTTCTTTGGCTGAGTGGCCAAATTCCTTTACATTGTCCTCAAGATCTGATATTCTTGATTCCACTTGATGCAATCTATTGGTAATAGCTTCCTCTGAGCTTTCTGTTCGACTTTCTGAGCTTTCCTTCCATTTTGAGTTTTGTTTGGCTTTCCTTTATTCTCTTTATTAAATTTCAACTTCATATCTTGAATAGTTTTCATTATTTCATTCAACTGTGTTTTTGCAGTTTCCATTTAGGCATTTATTTATACCCCCATTAAGGTCCTTGAACATATTTATAGTTGCTATTTTGAAAGCACTGTCTTGTGCCTCAGCTAAGTTGCTTTCCCCAGGGGACATTATAGTAGAGGTGCTAATTTCTAGAGAAGACGTATTTTTGGTTATTCATGTTGTTTGTATTTTTTCCTTTTTTATTTATTCTTCTCTCATATATTAAAACCCAACTCAGTATCCCCCCCTCCAGTCTCTTCCCCCCACACTCCGTACCCCCCCCTTCACCTCCCCTTGCTGTTTGCATTTTTGTGGTGGGACTTAGAGACCTGGAGTTTTGGCACTAGTAGTATATTGTTTTTGCTATGGATATCTGGTCTTAATCTGGTTGTCTCTGTTATTCCAACTTGTAAGGTTGTGAATCAACTGAATGGTGCTCAAGGTTCAGTTTTATGTCCACTTTGTATAGTCTCAAATCAACTACGGGTAGATAAAACGTATGAGCTCAAGATCAGATTTTTCTTTATGCTTAGAAGATTCCCACTGCTAATCTTCAGAAATTTGTGGAGGGCTTACCAGGTTATACATGTGGTCTTTGGGTGGCAGGGTCATGGTGACTGGGGCCACGGTCACAGTGGCAGTGCTCTCTGTAGGAGTAGAGTGCATGATGCCATACTATCTTTAGGTGGAGGTGGGTGGGGTGGAGGCCTAGCTGGGGGTCCCTAAGGCATCTTGGTAGGTTGGGTGGCAGCCTGTCTCTGAGGGTGGGGTAAGAGTCCCTACCTGGAAATGAGGTTGTAGGACTTCATGTGGTCCTAGAGCAGTGGAGTGGGTTGGGTGGCTAGAAGGCAGGCAGGAGGACTGGTTCTGGGGAGAAGGGCTCCCTACCCAGGGTTGAGGTTAAAGGACTCCATACAGTCCTGGGGCAGCAAGGTGAGTGGCTGGAAGGCAGGTCTCTGATGGTCCCTCCTGGGGTTCAGCACTTGCATTCTTGAAACAGTCATCAATTTCAGCTTGCTTTGAGGCTATACTGCCTTCCCCAAATAGTCAAAAGATGTTCTTCTGGCAGCCTAGCTTTCTAGAACAGGGTTTTATATCAAGGACCTCTTCACTGTCTAATTATTAAAACTCTCAGATCCCATTAGTTTTATTATTTATTAGCCAGGCAAGTGCTCTACCACTAAGCTACATCACTGGATTAAAATTAAAAACAGAATTGGAGATTAAAGCAATTATACTGGAATGCATTTATCATAATATTTAAAAAGATTAACTATAGTGTAGCAATGTATGTTCTTAAGGTATTGCACATAAAATGTAGCACTGTGGCAACTGAAATTTCAAAGCAATGATGAATACACATGGTATTTTAGTTACCTGCAACAACTATAACGTGACCTGAAATGCCCTGATTCTATTGGTGACTAGGTCACAGATACTGCTAGTATCAAGGTATTTTGAGGCTCCTGTTTATATTTGAAGAATGCTAAATACCAATTAGAAGATCAGTGAAAATGTAGACACATTTCATTTCTCTCATTCCTGATGATGGACCCCTTAGTTCTAGAGTTGCATTTCTCCAAGTGTGGGGGTAGGATGGACCTTGGGAAGACCCTGAGTCTCATACAGGGGTTTTCAAGATTAAAATATTTTCAAAAGTATTCCAAGGCATTATTGGCTTTTTGGCCCTCATTCTCTCATGGGTCTACAGTGAAATTTCCAGAGGCTCCCATGATGTATGCTGCTGCCACAGACTGAATGCAAAAGCAGACATAAGACATTAGCTGCTTTCTGGTAAGTCAGAAGGTTAAATGGGCTTTCAAAAATCTAAACTGACATTTATCTTCTACTCCTTTGTTTTGCAAACCATATATATCCATTTAAGCATGTAATAAGCTTACTATGTTTGTCTTAGTCAGGGTTTCTATTCCTGCACAAACATGACCAAGAAGCAAGTTGGGGAGGAAAGGGTTTATTGAGCTTACACTTCCACACAACTGTTCATCACCAAAGTAAATCAGGACTGGAACTCAAGCAGGTCAGGAAGCAGGAGCTGATGCAGAGGCCATGGAGGGATGTTTCTTACTGGCTTGCTTCCCCTGGCTTGCTCAGCCTGCTCTCTTATAGATAGATCCCAAGAATACCAGCCCAGGGATGGTACCACCAACAAGGGGCCCTCCCACCTTGATCACTAATTGAGAAAATGCCCCACAGCTGGATCTCATGGAGGCACTTCCTCAACTGAAGCTCCTTTCTCTGTGATAACTCCAGCATGTGTCAAGTTGACACAAAACCAGCCAGTACAATGTTAAAGTAAATTTTATAAGTAAAATTCTCTTCCATAGATACATAACACAGCTGGTTTTCTATATTAATTATGCAAAGGCCAAAGGCTATTTTCCTTGTGGCCAGAAAACTGTTGCTGCATTTACTGTTACTAGTTTTCTTTGCATTGGCAAAATACTATCTAGCCTTTCCTTAGCATCAGCATTGTGGCCTCCAAACCTTCTTTACCATTCACTCTGTTCATTCACCTCACTAGCCAAAAATGAGGGCTTGTTAACCTGCTGACATTTTAGATTGGTGTTTATGTATTTATGTTTGGGTTCTTGTTAAACACAGGGTCATACTCTACAGCCCAGGGCTGGCCTGGAAATCATTAATTATGTAGCCCATGCTGTTCTCAAACTCACGATATTCTTCTTGCCTCAGTCTCCCAAGCTGCTTTGGAATTACAGGTGTGAGTCAGCTTAGTGATTCCTTACTGTGTGCCCAAAATGAACTTAACCAGGAACTATGAACCATGTCTCAAGACTTTGCTAAACTTTCCCTTGGAGATAAAAGTCATCCTAGTGGAGAACCAATGTCTTCCACATATTCACATACAATTACCACTTCTCTATTATTTTCATGTGTGCCCAATAAATATCAGGGCTCTTTAGGGGGAGATTTTTTTCTGTTACAAAAATGATAGAGACTACTTTTCACAAATGATATACCTATTCTTGAAGGGTAGTATTAATGAGAAAAAAGAAAATCAGAATAGAGATGCAAAGGGAGATATTTAGATAAACTGGGCCCAGGAATACCCATTCAAACTCTCACTTTATGATCTCTCCCTTGCTCTTTTTAAAAATGGGAACTTTCAGGAGAGGGAGTGGTAATAAAAGATGCTGAACATGGTAAGTGACAGATGGTTACTCTAGAAAGATGGTAACCTCCAGGGAAGACTCCTGACTAAGTGAGGTCATGAAGAAAGCAAATGTGAGTAGCAACAGGGGAAAATTACTTGCATTGCATGGACAAGGCTGGGAGGGAACAGGTTACTACAGGCTCTATCCTTGGTATCTCAAGGAAGGAGAGAGGATCAACTAGAGATGTACCATGACAAAGGTCAAGAAAGAACTCCGAATAGGTTAAGAGCTGGTCTTGCTGAGGGCCCAGGTTAAGTTTCTAGTATTCATATGGCATCTTACAACCATTAGTAACTCCAGTTCTAGGGGAACTGATATCTTCTTCAGGCTTCTGATGGGCAACAGGCACGCACATAGACATACATGCAGGGACACACACATATACGTATTAAATAAAAAAAAAGATCAGAATAGCAAAATGAGTTGCTTTTCTATGGACACAGCTCAGAGCTGGTGGAGATAAGCCAGTTACAAAATTTAAAGTAAGTACCTTAAAAGTATCACATGTTTTTACTAGATATATCAACAGACATTACCTACTTGTTCTCTGGTGGAAATAGAAGCTTCTTTGTTTACTAAGGTTCCTTCTCCACCACTGAGCATGAGAGAATGACAAGGAAAACAGAAGAACTAGATACCCTGTCAACTACATCAGCTAATTATCATCAAGTCAGCTAACTGTCAGTGAAAACAGTAGGACTGGTCTCGAAAGCCTGCTGGCTTTTATAGATTCCTTGGCCTCTCAGAAACAGTTCTTTACAAATTTCTCACTTTGTCAGAATAGACCAGAAAGGTTTATCAGGACCTTGGTTATATTAGTGCAAGCTATAAACTTGTGTCAGCTATTTTCTGACAACTGGTCTCCTTCCCTGTCTATATAGTGAGCCCTTACCAATTAGTACAAGGTGCTGCTGCTGGCCTTCATCAGATACTCAGAATCGGTTCAGAGAAGGACGGAGATCCTTTTTCAGTTCAGGTTACTAGTGCTAGAAACTACAGTATAGGCACATTCTGAGCACATTGTGGCCATGACAAGCAGAGAAAATCCATCTCCCACAAAAGAGAAAAGGAATAGAATGATGTACTTGTGAGAAAATGAAGTGGGAGACAGGGACAAGTCAGGTGGTTGTCTAGGCCCTGGGTTCTGAGAGTCACTGAACTCTTCTTTTTGGTCATAATGGTTGCTCGTTTTTACTTCTCTTTTGTAAAAATAATGCCTTACTACATAGCCCAGGCCATCGTCCTACCTCAGCTTTCTGAGTGCCAGGGCTACAAGGTTTTGGTTTTTTGCTTTTTAAATTTAATTTTAACAATGGTTTGTGTCTCATGCAATTCCAATTTCACTATTTGACTGGAGCCTTTTGTAACCCTGATGAACCGGTAAGAGATGGGCACCTCCGCTACATTTCCTGAGCCACGCACATGGCAGTCCATGTGTGTCGTGTGTGAAGGGTGCCAATGGCTGTACAGGATTCAGAACAGTCCCTCCGAACTGTGGGCCATTCCACAACAGAAGGGGCTCAAGAGTGAGTAGACTCCACACGGTTATCACAAAGTGAGACATCTCTGGAGATATTAAATCTTGGAAAGAATTCAGGAGTCATAGATGCAAGCATCAACAACAGAATACAAGAGATAGAAGAAAGAATCTCAGGGGCTGAAGATACCATAGAAAACACTGACTCAACAGTCAAAGAAAATGCAAAATGCAAAAAGCTCCTGAGCCAAAACATCCAGGAAATCCAGGACACAATGAGAAGACTAAACCTAAGGATTATAGGTATAGAAGAGAGTGAAGATTTCCAACTTAAAGGGCCAGTAAATATCTTCAACAAAATTATAGAAGAAAACTTCCCTAACCTAAAGAAAGAGATGTCCATGAACATACAAGAAGCCTACAGAACTCCAAACAGACTGGACCAGACCAGAAAGTCCTCCCGGCACATATTAATCAAAACACCAAATACACTAAACAAAGTAAGAATTTTAAAAGCAGTAAGAGAAAAAGGTCAAGTAACATATAAAGGCAGGCCTATCAGAATTACACCAGACTTCTCACCTGAGACTACGAAAGCAAGAAGATCCTGAGTAGATCTCATACAGACCCTAGAGAACACAAATGCCAGCCCAAACTACTATACCCAGCAAAACTCTCAATTACCATAGATGGAGAAAACAAGATATTCCATGATAAAACCAAATTTACACAATATCTTTCCACAAATCCAGCCCTACAAAGGATAATAGATGGAAAACGTCAACAGGAGGAGGGAAACTACTCACTAGAAAAAGCAAGAAAGTAATCTTTTCCCAACAAACCCAAAAGAAAGTAACCACACAAACATAAAAATAACATGAAAAATAACAGGAAGCAACAATCACTATTCTTTAGTATCTTATAATGTCAATAGACTCAATTCCCCAACAAAAAACATAGTCTAACAGAGATGTTTTTCATGTGAATCTTCAATTTTATCAGAAAATGTTTGTGACTCCTCTTTCAATTCAGTAATGCTTTTTGTGTCTACCATTTTCACTGGATTATTTTCCATGATAATCTTTAATTTTAACATTTTTTTCTGTGTATTTCTTTGATTTTTTCGGAGGTGTTTTTCAGGTAGATCTTTGGTTTCATCGGGGGGGTGGGGGGGTGTATGTAGTTCCACTTTCAATCAATTTAGGAATGTTTTTGTGCCTACCATTTTGTTGGTATAATTGTCCATGATAATCTTCAATTTTACCGTTTCTCTGTATTTTTCTTCAATTTTGTCAGAAGTATTTTCCATGTGGATCTTCAGTTTTATCAGACAATGTCTATAATTTTACTTTCAATCAACTTAGGAACATTTTTATACCTTCCATTTTATCTGTATAATTTCCCATGTAATAGTCAGTTTTAATATGTTTTTCTATATACTTCTTGAATTTTTTCAGGAACATTTTCCTTATAGATCTTCAATTTTATCAGAAAGTGTTTATAATTCCACTTTCAATAAACATAGGAATATTTTTATGCCTACTATCGTATCTGTATAATTTTTCCATAAAATACTCAATCTTAATGCGTTTTTATATATTTCTTCAATTATATCAGAGATATTTTCCATGTAAATCTTCAATTTTATCAGAAAATGTTTATAATTTCACTTTCAATCAACTTAGAAATATTTTTATGCCTACTATCGTATCTATATAATTTTCCATTAAACAGTCAGTTTTAACGTGTTTTTCTATATATTTCGAGTTTTATCAGAAATATTTTCCCTGTAGATTTTCAATTTTATCAGAAAATGTTTATAATTCCACTTTCAATCAGCTTAGGAATATTTTAATGCCTACCATTTTATCTGTATAATTTTTCCATGAAATAGTCAATCTTAACGTGTTTTTCTATATATTTCTTCAATTTTATCAGAGATATTTTCCATGTATATTTACACAATGGAATACTACTCAGAATTAAAAACAATGAATTCATGAAATTCTTAGGCAAATGGTGAACAAGCGGGAGGGAAGAGGACTTACGGGACTTTTGGGGAGGGGGGAACTGGGAAAGGGGAAATCATTTGGAATGTAAATAAAGAACACAGAAAATAAAATAATAATAATAATTTAAAAAAAAAGAATTCTCAGGCTGGAGAGATGGCTCAGTGGTTAAGAGCACTGACTGATCTTCCAGAGGTTCTGAGTTCAATTCCCAGCAACCACATGGTGGCTCACAATCATCTGTAATGGGATCCGATGCCCTCTTCTGGTGTGTCTGAGGACAGCTACAGTGTACTCACATATATAAAATAAATAAAAACATAAAAAAATCTCTTTATGTGCTCTTTTCTGGATGTAATCGCTCACCCTTTTGCCTTTTCACTGTATACTGACATAACCTGAGGCCTCCACTAGAAGCCAGCGAATGGTGGTTATGGCCTTAGACTTCCCACTATTCTTTATCACTCAGCCTTAGCCATTCATTTAACAGAAAATGTATTAAGAGACTTAAGTTAAGCCAGGTGTGGTGGTACGTATCTTTAATCTCAGTACTCAAAACAAACCTTACCCAAGAAAAGAGCCACTCATAATGGAGTAAAAGATCACTATCAATTTTTTAATTATTTTTTTTATTGTTTTCTATATTTTATTTACATTCCAAATGATTTCCCCTTTCCTGTTTCCTCCCTCCCAGAAAGTCCCATAAGCCCCCTTCCCTACCTCTGTTCCCCATTCAATCCCCTCTTGCTTCTCTGTTCTGGTATTCCCCTACATCCAGTCTTTCCAGGACCAGGGGTCTCTCCTTCCATCTTCTTGGAAATCTATTGATATGTGAATTGCGTCTTGGGTATTCCGAGATTCTGGGTTAATATCCCCTTATCAGTGACTGCATACCATGTGTGCTCTTTTGTGATTGGGTTACCTCACTAAGGATGATATTTTTCAGTTCTGACCATTTGCCTAAGAATTTCATGAATTCATTGTTTTTAATTGCAGAGTAGTATTCCATTGTGTAAATATACCACATCTTCTGAATCCATTCCTCCGTTGAGGGACATCTGGGTTCTTTCCAGCTTCTGGCTATTATAAATACCAGTCAGAATGGCTAAGATCAAAAACACAGGAGACAGCAGTTGTTGGCGAGGATGTGGAGAAAGAGGAACACTCCTCCACTGCTGGTGGGATTGCAAGCTGGTACAACCACTCTGGAAAGCAGTCTGGCGGTTCCTCAGAAAACTGGGCATGACACTCCCAGAGGATCCTGCTATACTACTCCTGGGCATATACCCAGAGGCTTCCCCAGCATGCAATAAGGACACATGCTCCACTATGTTCATAGCAGACTTATTTATAATAGTCAATTTTTAAAAAGTATTATTTCATTTATTGTTTTGTTTTCTTCAGCTTTTTTGTCTCATTGTGCACTCATGTCTGGCCTGTATCTTAATATACATACATACATACATACATACACATGTGTTTGTGTGTGTGTGATATATAGGGTGACCTAGAAACTCAAACAGTTCTCTCTGCCTCGGCTTCTCAGAGATTGAAGGTGTATTCTATCACACCGGAACAATATTTTTAAATGTTAATAGAATAGCATATTGTGATGACTATTTATGGCTGTCAATAAACTACATTTGGAATGAACTACCATCTATAAATGTAGGGCACACCTATGAGAGATTACTTTTGCTTGGGTAACCTTTGAGGTGTGAAGACACACACCTTTGATCACGATCTTGAGGCAGAAAGACAAAACTTCAATCTGGGCCATACCTTCTGCTGGAAGTGTACATAACAGTGATTCTCAACCTTTCTAATGCTTTGACCATTTAGTACAATTCCTCCTGTTATGGTGACCCCCAACTATTAATTATTTACGTTGCTAATCCGTAACCATAAATTTGCCACTGTTATGAATCATACTTTAAGCATCTGACATGCAGGCTATCTGACATGCAACCCCTATGAAAGTGTTTTTTGACTTCCAAAGGGGTCTTGACCTATAAGTGAAAACCACTGCTATATAAGAACATGGAAGAAGCAGCTTTTCCTCTTTGCCCACTTGCCCTTGCCTGGCTAGCACATTCATTCCTTCACTGGCATTGAAACCCACTTCTTTGGGATTCTAGCATATACCAACGACCAGCTGAGCCTAAGCCCTGTGGACTGAGCAACTACTGAATTCTTGGACTTTCCACTCACAGCCAGAGAATACAAAACTAGACACTGGACAACTATGTGAGCAGGTGCAATGGGACGCCTGTGATTCGGGGTAGTTCATAGTAAAAGGGTTCTATCTAACTCATCCCAAGTACAGCCAGTAGTGGCCAAGTCAATAATACATTTCCTATGGAGAGCTGTTAGTATCAACTCTTCATGGTGGGACCTGATTCCCTATGTATTTATCTATGCAGTCTTAGAAAAGTAAACTTGAGTGTGACATAAATAGCAAATCATTACAGACACTTAATGGTCAATGTACAAATTGTTACTCAGGTACAATAAGGCTACACTACAAGGATATGACAATATAAGTGGGAGTGTAAGAGAGAGCTGAGGTGGAGGATGTCCATTAGTTTGTTCTATGCTTCCCTATTCTATCATAAACACACACCGATAAAGCATTTGTACTAAAATAGTATAAAATGTCTGATTTTTCAATGGAAATAAACACGTCTCAATCTGTGAAAGTTCTTTGGGAGCTGGAGCATATCATTCATTGTTGCCGCAGATTCACTCCATTAGAGCCGCTCTCATTGAAAACAAAACTAAAAAAGGTCATTCCATTAATCATGACATTTAGAGTACAAGAAAAGGAGCCACCTTCCTTATTTTCTGGAATACAAAAATTCAACACCAAAATGTTATTAAATCGAGTTAGCATTATCAGTAAAAAATATGCTCTATTTCCTATTATTTATGAAGCCCTATCCTTTTCTTTCTTACCAATTACATTCCCTATCATTTCCAAAATATACAAACTGTTTTCAATCAACAGATTTCTTTATTATAGTGTGCAGCATGCCTGTTACTGCCTCTTTTCTATATTGAATCCTTGATTGGACAAACATTTTGAATTTAACGCGGACTATGATTGCACATATCAAACAAATTAAGGCTGTCAGTCTCTTTTTGGAGACCATCCTTTATATACACTACTACTGAAGAGTACCCTAAGTGTATTTGCTTAGGAAAAATGGGGCAGGAGTTGATATAGCTGCCATCAACTTGCCATGTTGTTTATCTGCTTTTATGAACATGTGATCAGGTTACTATTGTCCTTTTAAATGCAATTTAGAACTCTAATGTTAAAACCCTATATGTGGGCCTGAAGAGATGGCTCAGTGGTTAAGAGCACACTGACAGCTCTTCCAGGGGACCTGGGTTTAATTCCCAGCAACCACATATCAGTTCACATATCAGACTGTCTGTAACTCCAGTTCCAGGGCATCTGAAACCCTCACACCAATTCACATAAAATAAAACTAAGTTATTAAAACTTTGTATGTAGTGTTTTACAGCATTAAATTTTTTTCATAGTTCAATAAAGAAGACATGATACAACCAAGGGCACTAAAATAGATTAGAATATATGGTCAGAAGCTTAGCTTGGTGTTCTTTAATAACTTCCCTCCAGTACCTACGGTGACACACATCTGTAATTTCAGTGTCTTAGAGGTAGATGTAGAAGGATCAGAAGTTCATCCTCAGATACATAGTAAGTTTGAGGACAGCCTAGGATACATGAGAGGGTCTCAATAAAAGTGGTCCCTAATTTCTTTTGGGAATTAAGAGACATAATGTTGGTGGCACTGGCATTTTTCTTAATCCTCCTATCTATGAAATGAGAGTGACATGCACAGAATTTGTCTGATGAGAAACCTGAAGAGACTTTCTACCAAGTGGTAGTGGAAATAATCTATACTTTATTACCAGTCTTGGCTAGCATGCATGGTTTAAAATTCAATCAACTGAATCAAAGTGCTTTTATGGGCTAGAGAGATGGTTCAGCAGTTAGGAATACATTCTACTCTTGGAGGACCTGAGCTATATTCCTAGCACTCATGTTGAGTGGCTCATAACTGCCTGTAACTCCAGAGAATCTGAAGCCTTTGCCCTCTACAGGCACTTGAAATAACACACACACACACACACACACACGAGAGAGAGAGAGAGAGAGAGAGAGAGAGAGAGAGAGAGAGAGATTTAAGAATAAAAGTCAATCTTTAAAAAGTTTAAATCTTAAAACTTAAAAAGTTGAAGATGTAACTTGTGATTTCTAATTTAAAAATAACTATGAGAAATAAAATACACCATAATAAACAAATACTAGAATGTTATCTAAATTACCCAAATCTGAATTAGACATTACTAAATACAGCTGTGGCTCTGCCAGCTTCTAAGCTGAGAGTCTGAGAACCTCTCCTCATTTGAATTGTCAACTAAGACAAGAACACTGAAGCAAGAATACTTTTCTTAGTATCTTCCTTAAAAAAATTAATTAGGGACCACTTTTATTGAGACCCTCTCATGTATCCTAGGCTGTCAAACTTACTAAGTATCTGAGGATGACCTTCCAATCCTTCTATGTCTACCTCTAAGACACTGAAATTACAGATGTGTGTCACCATAGGTACTGGGGACAGAAATTAGGGCTTTTTACAAGTGAGGCAAGTACTACAACCAGCTGAATGATGTTCCCATCCCAGAAATAATAAGTCCTAAAGAAAGAATTGTACATTCAACTTTAGAAGCAAAGAAAAAATTGAAAAACACAGAGGAGAAAACTTTTCCAGAATTAGGAAAATTAATTTTTAGAATCAATAACCAGAGCAAAGGCTCTTTATAATACACAAGTGTGGCCATATCATCATCTTTTATATTTCCCTCACAAACTGTGACATGCACTTTACTTTGGAAATGATAGCCAATAGAGAGCTGCATAGAAAGAAATAGTTATATGAAAACATACAAGGAATTATGTGAGGAGGTGAGTATATAACTGTGCTTAGAGGGCCAAAAAAAGGTTCTATAGAAGGAGATATATTTGAGCTGAAGCTGTGTGGGGAAAGACAGAGTCGGAAAAAAAAAAGATTAGAAGTTTAAGTTAAGGTGAAAACGTACCCTCTATTGGACCAAGCTTACCTAATTATCAGCATGTCAACATCTGCTAGTAATGCAGGATTTTAGTGTTTTACTCGAGTCTAGGATATACAGAACATACAGATCCCAGAGTGTTCGATATTTAGTCATACTGGTCAAATACTCCATTAAGAATTTTAAGGTGGTGAAGCCTTCCCCCTAGGATCATTCTATTTACTATGAAGGGAATGACAAAGTTTTTAACTGCTGAAATCTAATCACTTATGTGATGATTTTGTTTCAATGACGATTGTACTACATATTTGGTATAGCTTATCCATATAGAACTTTCAAAACAGGAACATTTGCAACTTTCTTTATGTGAATTTCATTGGGGTTCTATATCTGAATAGCAACAATGCCTGATCTACTGTCATTAGGATTTGAGATGAAATGGATAGTACTTATGGCACATAGTAGGTTCTTGCCTAAGGACATTTACAAAACTTGCTTTTTTTTGATTTATGAACTGCCAATCTGTGAGGAACTATTCAGAATAACACTAAACAAATATGAATGGTATAAAGTATTTTGAAAAATCACAGTATTTATTAATAGTATCCATAAATTGAAATTAGAGATTTAATAATACCATGTTATAAAAAGACCTAAGGATTTATTTGGTGCCAATTACATAATTTGCAAACTTCTTCTGTACCTACTATATGCAAGACAGTATGCTAAGACATACATGTATGACATTCATATAACTCAACAATTCTAGGATATGGATATATATACATATATACATACACACATATGAGAAAAATGAGTATTCTGGTTAAAAATCATTCTGGTTGTTTGTTCTTAATTTTATCTGAAATTTATAAACTATAACGGACCCCTGAACCCTCTAGGATGCTGGATTCAATACATATATAGTCAATACACAGAAAGTAATGTAAAACTTTCACAAAGGGATGGAATTATCATAGAACACTTATTAGCTGAAGATCTACTAGTGGGTGGATCTTTAGATGAATCTAAAAGCAGGAGTGGAGCAGCTGGGACAGGAGTCTCCCTTCCAGCTGCCATCTGCAGCAGGGAACCAGACAGCTCCACAGCCTTCTGTGCACAGACCCTGCCAGAAGAGAGCTGGTCTCCCAGGAGTACAGACACAGGTTTATAGGCCCATAGGAGGGGCAAGCTCCAGCCAGAGACAACAAGACCAACTAACACCAGAGATAACCAGATGGTGAAAGGCAAGCACAAGAACCCTACCAACAGAAACCAAGGCGACTTGGCAACATCAGAACCCAGTTGTCCCACCACAGCAAGTCCCGGATGCCCCAGCACACCGGAAAAGCAAGAGTTGGATTTAAAGTCTCTTCTCACCATGCTGTTAGAGGACACCAAGAAGACATAAATAACTCCCTTAAGGAAATACAGGAAAGCATAGGTGAACAGGTAGAGGCCCTTAAAAAGGAAACACAAAAATCCCTGAAAGAAATACAGGGGAGCATGGGTGAACAGGTAGAGGCCATTAAAGAGGAAACACAAAAATCCCTTAAAGAATTACGGGAGAACACAAACAAACAAGTGAAGGAACTGAACAAAACCATCCAGGATCTAAAAATGGAAGAAGAAACAATAAAGAAATCACAAAGTGAGACATCTCTGGAGATAGAAAATCTTGGAAAGAATTCAGGAGTCATAGATGCAAGCATCAACAACAGAATACAAGAGATAGAAGAAAGAATCTCAGGTGCTGAAGATACCAAATGCAAAATGCAAAAAGCTCCTGAGCCAAAACATCCAGGAAATCCAGGACACAATGAGAAGACTAAACCTAAGGATTATAGGTATAGAAGAGAGTGAAGATTTCCAACTTAAAGGGCCAGTAAATATCTTCAACAAAATTATAGAAGAAAACTTCCCTAACCTAAAGAAAGAGGTGTCCATGAACATACAAGAAGCCTACAGAACTCCAAACGGACTGGACCAGACCAGAAAGTCCTCCCGGCACATATTAATCAAAACACCAAATACACTAAACAAAGAAAGAATTTTAAAAGCAGTAAGAGAAAAAGGTCAAGTAACCTATAAAGGCAGGCCTATCAGAATTACACCAGACTTCTCACCTGAGACTACGAAAGCAAGAAGATCCTGAGTAGATCTCATACAGACCCTAGAGAACACAAATGCCAGCCCAAACTACTATACCCAGCAAAACTCTCAATTACCATAGATGGAGAAAACAAGATATTCCATGATAAAACCAAATTTACACAATATCTTTCCACAAATCCAGCCCTACAAAGGATAATAGATGGAAAACGTCAACAGGAGGAGGGAAACTACTCACTAGAAAAAGCAAGAAAGTAACCTTTTCCCAACAAATCCAAAAGAAAGTAACCACACAAACATAAAAATAACATCAAAAATAACAGGAAGTAACAATCACTATTCCTTAATATCTTATAACATCAATGGACACAATTCCCCAACCAAAAACATAGTCTAACAGAAATATTTTTCATGTGAATCTTCAATTTTATCAGAAAATGTTTATGATTCCTCTTTCAATTTAGTAATGTTTTTTGTCTACCATTTTAACTGTAGTATTTTCCATGATAATCTTTAATTTTAACATTTTTTTCTATATATTTCTTCAATTTTATCAGAAATAGTTTCCATGTAAATCTTCAATTTTGTCAGAAAATGTTTATAATTCCACTTTCAATCAATTTAGGAATACTTTTATGCCTATCATTTTATCTGTATAATTTTTCATGAAATAGTCAGTTTTAACATGTTTTTCTATATATTTCTTGAATTTTATCAGAAATATTTTCCTTGTAGATCTTCAATTTTGTCAGAAAATGTTTATAATTCCACTTTCAATCAACTTAGGAATATTTTTATGCCTACCATTTTATCTGTATAATTTTTCCATGAAATGGTCAATTTTTTTTTTTAAATTTTATTTTCTAAGTTTTTTTTATTTACATTCCAAATCATTTCCCCTTTCCCATTTCCTCCCTCCCCGAAAGTCCCATAAGCCCCCTTCCCTCTTTTCCCCATTCAACCCCCTCTCGTTTCTCTGTCCTGGCATTCCCCTACATCCAGTCTTTCCAGGACCAGGGGTCTCTCCTTCCATCTTCTTAGAAATCTACTGATATGCGAATTGTGTCTAGGGTATTCCAAGATTCTGGGTTAATATCCCCTTATCAGTGACTGCATACAATGTGTGTTCTTTTGTGATTGGGTTACCTCACTAAGGATGATATTTTCAAGTTCTGACCATTTGCCTAGGAATTTCATGAATTCATTGTTTTTAATTGCAGAGTAGTATTCCATTGTGTAAATATACCACATCTTCTGAATCCATTCCTCCGTTGAGGGACATCTGGGTTCTTTCCAGCTTCTGGCTATTATAAATAAGGCTGCTATGAACATAGTGGAGCATGTGTCCTCAGAAAACTGGGCATGACACTCCCGGAGGATCCGGCTATACCACTCCTGGGCATATACCCAGAGGCTTTACCTGCATGCAATAAGGACACATGCTCCACTATGTTCATAGAAATAGTCAATCTTAACGTGTTTTTCTATATATTTCTTCAATTTTATCAGAGATATTTTCCATGTATATTAACACAATGGAATACTACTCAGCAATTAAAAACAATGAATTTATGAAATTCTTAGGCAAATGGGAAACAGGGGGAGGGAAGAGGGCTTATGGGACTTTCAGGGAGGGGGGAACTGGGAAAGGGGAAATTATTTGGAATGTAAATAAAGAATATAGGAAAAAAAAAGAAGACTCTAAAAGCTAGAAGAAGGTGTGCCTACACCTATCTGTTTAGGTTTCACTATATAACTAAGTCTGGCTTCCAACTCACTATTTTCTCGTCTCAACCTCTCCAATGCTAGGATTACAGATCTGAGTTAGCAGTCCTGCAGTGGGAGGAGAGAAAGGAGTTATATAAAAGTCCAGGTTTATACAAGTCTGTCACAGGTTATGGAAGGATGGGTAGGCCAGAACCCTCCACCAAGCACATTTTCTCTGAGAGCATGATGCAATATACTAGTGCTCAAAATAAACAACAACAAATCTCAACACAGGTCAGAGAGATGGTGCAGTAGATGGTTCAGATGGAGCACTTGCTGTTCTTGCAAGGGATGTGGGGTGAGTTCCTACAACCCACATGGTGGCTCATGAATGGTTGTAACTCCAGGTCCAAGGGATAAAATACCCTTGGTACACTTACATACTTGTAGATAAACACACATAAATTGAAAAATAAAATGTCATACCCAACAACATTTTATGGTTCCCTAAGGGAGAAAAATAAAATAAAATATCAATAGGAAAGCCACACTTCAAACTCAGGGCTCACATCAGAGCCCAGATGAAAATAGTATTTGAGTACCCTATTAAAATGTGCTGCTTCTGACATAAAATAGCAGCTTATTTCTTGGCAAACATCTCATTTGAGTTTGTGGCCATCAAAGATATATACTGATGGACAAATAAAGAGTATTTCAGCGATTACCAACATCGTTAAGATACAGTTATTCAGTTATTTAATTAGATTTATTATTTCAGAACTTATAGAGGGAACTATTTTTTCAGTATCCTTTATGTCCCTTTCCTCAAAGAATCATGTTATAAGTGTCAATCTTGCAGAGTGGCAGCTTCTTATCTTTCTGACATGGCCAGTACACAGGTTCTTTCCTAAGTGCTTTACCTACCATTACCTGTAAATGTAGTTCATAGCTACTTACACATCTGGTCAACCAGTAGGTACATGGCCCAGCAGATAATCTTCAATGGCAGTATCAAAGATGTAATTGTTCTTTATGGGTTCTGCAAAACTTAGCATGAATATAGATTTTTTTTTGTTGTCTCAGGGATTGAACCCAGGGCCTTATTTATGATAAGCCAATGCTCTACCATGGAGCTACATATCTAGACCCCGTAGGAAACATTCTGCTATGCTCACTTCCACCTGTTTACTACATATCAACTGTTATATCAACTATAACTATTTGAAGGTGAAGGAGACAAAGGGCAGGGGCTCAAAGCTGGCAACCTGCCAGTTGAATCTAGCTGAACATGTTTGTTTGGGCAGCACAGTGCTTCAAAAGTTTTTGAGAGTGGTGCTGGATGTGGTGATGCATGTCTGCAGTCTTAGCTCTCAGGACTCTGTGGCAAGAAGATCCCAAGTTAGAGGCTGACATGAACTATACCCTGCTCAAAACAACAACAACAAAAAATAGTTCCTAAGACTTAATGTTTTTAAGGAAGGTTACGATCTACTAAGCTAACCTTAAACTTAATCCCCCAAAACTTCAAAGGACATTTAGCTCAGAGTTTTTTTTTTTTTTTTTTTTGGTTAAAGATTATTCAGACAGCATTGTGGGCAGTAAATCAAAAGGAGTGTGAATGCTTTGACACTGCATTTTTTCAGCAGGAATGTAACATAAACTATGTTTTATTTTCCATTTGCTTAGTAGCAACATAAAAAATATCCTAAAATAATGGTTGCGGGAGACATGGTTCAGAAATTAAGAGCACTTATTGTTTTTGGAGGGCACTGGTATTAATTTTCAGCACCCACATGGTAGCTCAAGACCATCCATAACACTAGTTATAAGGGATCCAACAGGAATGCAGATCGTATACATACAAGTATGCAGGCAAAACATTCATACATATAAAGTAAAATAACCAAATATAAAAACTTAAAATAAATTAAGTAAAATTTAATGTTTCATTTAATCCAATACATCTAAATATTGGGAATTTTTGGGGGGCCATGGTGGCAGATAGTTATAATATCAATATGTAGGAGGATTATGAGCTATAGACCAGCCTAGGCTACATAGCAAGACTTTTGTTTAAGTACTTTTTCTTTTTTTTTTTTAGTTTATAAAACAAAGAACATCATTTCCCATCAATTTTCTAGCTGATTCACAAGCAGTATATGAATTTTCTTTTGACAAAATCAGGGCCTAAGGTCACAGTTTAGCAGATGATGCAGTTAATAGTCCCACCCAGTAAGTACTTTTTCAGCATGTAATAAATACATGAATAATAATGAGGCCATTTTACATTTATAACCCAAAATTTGAACTAGCCACAAATTTAAGTGCTCAAAAAGCTCAGATAGCTACTGCAATAATCAGGGTAGGCAGGCTTAGATGTATAAAGACTATTACATTTGTGCAGCATTCCTGTTGAGAGAACCATGTAAACCACGGCTACAAGTAAAATAAGGAGAAGGCTGCAGGTATATTAGTGACTCAGATGTAGAACCAGCTTACTGATCTTAGAGACTAGATGTTGAGTGAGTGGTAGATAAGGGACTGTCAGATGATTTCTGTTCTGGCTAACAGGATAGAGGATGAATCCAAGAAAGGGGAAAACAAAAGAAAATAGCTGCTGTCAATAATAAAAATGACTTTGGTTTAGGAAATATTACTTGAGACTGGTTCGCAGAGTATTTAAGTAAAATATTAAAGAACTCATTAAGTAATGGAGTCTTTTTTTCCTTTTTTTTAAATTTTATTTTCTAAGTTTTTTTTTATTTACATTCCAAATCATTTCCCCTTTCCCATTTCCTCCCTCCCCGAAAGTCCCATAAGCCCCCTTCCCTCTTTTCCCCATTCAACCCCCTCTCGTTTCTCTGTCCTGGCATTCCCCTACATCCAGTCTTTCCAGGACCAGGGGTCTCTCCTTCCATCTTCTTGGAAATCTATTGATATGCAAATTGTGTCTAGGGTATTCCGAGATTCTGGGTTAATGGAGTCTTTTTTTTTTTTAATTTACATTCCAAATCACTTCCCCTTTCCTGTTTCCTCCCTCCCCGAAAGTCCCATAAGCCCCCTTCCCTCCCTCTTTTCTCCATTCAACCCCCTCTCATTACTCTGTCCTGGCGTTCCCCTACATCCAGTCTTTCCAGGACCAGGGGTCTCTCCTTCCATCTTTTTAGAAATCTATTGATATGCGGATTGTGTCTAGGGTATTCTGAGATTCTGGGTCAATATCCCCTTATCAGTGACTGCATACCATGTGTGTTCTTTTGTGATTGGGTTACCTCACTAAGGATGATATTTTCAAGTTCTGACCATTTGCCTAGGAATTTCGTGAATTCATTGTTTTTAATTGCAGAGTAGTATTCCATTGTGTAGATATACCACATCTTCTGAATCCATTCCTCCGTTGAGGGACATCTGGGTTCTTTCCAGCTTCTGGCTATTATAAATAAGGCTGCTATGAATATAGTGGAGCATGTGTCCTTATTGCATGCAGGTAGAGTCTCTGGGTATATGCCCAGGAGTGGTATAGCCGGATCCTCCGGGAGTGTCATGCCCAGTTTTCTGAGGAACCGCCAGACTGCTTTCCAGAGTGGTTGTACCAGCCTGCAATTCCACCAGCAGTGGAGGAGTGTTCCTCTTTCTCCACATCCTGGCCAACAACTGCTGTCTCCTGTGTTTTTGATCTTAGCCATCCTGACTGGTGTGAGATGGAATCTCAGGGTTGTTTTGATTTGCATTTCCCTAATGACTAAGGATGATGAACATCTCTTTAGGTGCTTCTCAGCCATTAGATATTCTTCAGGTGAGAACTCTTTGTGTAGCTCTGTACCCCATTTTTTAATAGGGTTACTTGCCTCTCTGGAGTTTAACTTCTTGAGTTCTTTGTATATCTTGGATATTAGCCCTCTGTCGGATGTAAGGTTGGTAAAGATCATTTCCCAGTTAGTTGGTTGCCGCTTTGTCTTTTTGACAGTGTCTTTTGCCTTGCAAAAACTTTGTAATTTAATGAGGTCCTATTTGTCTATTCTTGGAAATCTATTGATATGCAAATTGTGTCTAGGGTATTCCGAGATTCTGGGTTAATGGAGTCTTAAAGAAGGGAAGGAAAATGGAAATGGAGAAACCAGTACACACGTATGTGCACAGGCAACAGGAAGGGCTACTGCTAGCATTTCAGTGTTCCTGTTGGCCTTCCTTAAAAAACCTGATGTGTGGACTGTAGAGATGGCTAAGTGGTTGAGGGAACTTCCTGCTCTTCCAAAGGACCAGAATTCAGTTCTTGACATGAAGAACTCATTGAGAGCAGCTGAAGGTTCATACTGTGAGAAGTCAGAAAAGGCCATTGGTGCAGACTGAGTTGCAGTCAAGGATTCAGGATTGAAGGGGTCACAGAGAGAAGTTGAGGTCCAAGTGTCTGAAGAGAGCCCAGGAGAAGCTACTGGTGAAGGTGAAGGCCATTTTCAACAGAGATACTAGCATTTTAGAGATGCAGTATTATGGAATGACTACAAAGGAGCAGATGTGAAGAGAAGCTGGCCTGAGCCTATGGGACAAATTGTGTATGTTATGAAAAGCATATTCAGAAGTGTGATTGTCCAAGCTCTTCAGAGCCTATAATATTTTGAGTAAATCCTAAACACTGGACACTGAGTTATTTATACTGTTGGAAGTATAGTTTGGTTTTATTCAGATTATGCCCGTGCCCTGGTTCTTCCTTCTTGGATTAAGAAAGTATTTAACGTTTTTTACTTTATAGGAGCAAATTATGACACTTAAGCTATCTTTTTTGTTTGTTTTTGTTTTGTTTTGAGACAGGGTTTCTTTGTGTACTGCTGGCTGTCCTAGAACTCAGAGAGCCATCTGGACTTGGGCTATCTTAAAAACATTGAACTTTTAATGTGTCTATAGTTTTAAAGACTGGGATTTTTAAAAGTTGGAAAGTTTTTTTTAATTAAATTACATCTATTTCTTCCACTATGAACAATGTTATTATGTAAGTGCATTTTGTTGCCTATTTTGTACACAAAATGCCATTTGACATTATAAAATCTAGTTAGTAAACAGAAAAATTTAAGTTTATCCTTCTGAGTATGTAAGTGGAAATCATTTTTAGAACAGTAAATAAAAAGAGTAGAGAGGTCAACAGTAAAATAAAGATGGATTGGCCAGATTACACTGGGTAGACTTGTTAACTACGAAATCAGTGGGGATCCAGTGTGAGCAATTGAGCTTTGAGTAGACTAAAAACTATGGAAGTAAAAAGGACACATTCGGCTCTCTCAAATCTAAGCATCAACCAGATGTGGGATGGGGAATATAGCGGCAAGAAGGGAATATATAATTTAGGGCAAGCTTTCTATTTTTTTTTTTAACATTTTAAAATCATCGCAGCTAGCATCTCTGGAATGATGTACCACAGTCACCTCAAATCTTACCTCCTTTATGAAATCCTTCCTCACCAATACAGCCTCTGTCTGATCTCTTCCAAACTAAATTTTCCCATGTACTGCTTAAGCTAATGATTCTCAACCAGGCAATCTGAAAACATTATTTGGGTGTCAGATCTGGAGAAGAGGTGCTACTGAACATCCTATAAAATACAAAGAAAAATCTCTCTCATGGCGCCCGATTATCTAGCTTAAAATGTCACCAGTGCCAGGGTTGAGTAAACTTGTACTATTTGGACTGCCAGCCACTTCTCTCACCAGGACTCCAGTGATACCCTCTAAATGCTCTCCTGCTTCTCCTCTTCTTATCCTAGAGTGCAGTAGCAACAGTGACCTTTAAAAACAGATCATGCCAGGTGCCTTTATGTTTACAATCCTCAATAGCTCAGTTCCTCAGCTGCTTGACTCTCATTTCCAATAGATAACAAAGTCTCTTGAATTTGACACGTCTCCTTTCTATTTGCATGTTATATTTTTACATTTTACCTACACATAAAAATTAAATATTATATTACTGCTGTATATGAAGTTTATATGGGGTGTTGGAGAGATGGAGCAGTGGTTACTCTTCTGTAAGACCAGGATTCAATTTCCAGAACCTTCATGGCAGCTCTCAACAGTCTGTAACTGCACTTTCAAGGGATAGGATGGCCACTTCTGTCCTCCACAGACATTAGGCATTTGAGTGCACAGACACACATATTAGCAAAACACTCATACATGTACAAAATAATAAAAGTTTAAAAAATAATATGAATTACCTAACCTATAAGGTACAGATTTTTATACCTATAAATGGTTTACAGAGAGGACTATAATAATAAAAATATACAGTTTTATATGTCTCCTATGACTTAGTACTTACTGGTATGCCTGGCTTGGCAATCAAGGATGTGCCTGTAGGGTATTTGCTAGAAGTGAAATTGCTATGTCCTATGTTTGAACATCTTCAACTTTACTAGATTCTTCCACACTTCTTAAAAAAAAATGTTTACTTCCTTGAGGAAGTTTAGTTCCTTGAGGAAACTGGAGAGAAACTGTCACTTCACCCATTTTCCCTCAGTGTTTATCAGACAAAACAAATTCTTTAATATCACTGTTTAAACATCAAATATTTTCACAGGATAAAATACATTCCTTGTTCTGCTAAAAATAAACAAAAAAGCCCTCAAACCCATGTCACAATGCCTGGTAAAACTGAGCCCGAATTTTTTTTCTGTATGAAAACAGAAAATGTGCCAGGCAGTGGTGGTGCATACCTTTAATCCCAGCACTTGGCAGGCAGAGGCAGGCGGATTTCTGAGTTCGAGGCTAGCCTGGTCTACAGAGTGAGTTCCAGGACAGCCAGGGCTACACAGAGAAACCCTGTCTTGAAAAACCAACCCCCACACACACACAAAAAAAAGAAAAGAAATAAAGAAAGAAAACAGAAAATGTGACGGTCCTGGTCCATTTTTCTTATACCTGGCTTGCTTCATCAAATTTCTTACCCGGTCCCCAAAGGGATTTGAGTTAGTGATCTGCATTATATGGTCGTGCTACACTATTAAAACTATGAACCAATGGTTGGGTGGTGGTAGTGGTGCATGCCTTTAATCCCAACACTCGGGAGGCTGAGGCAAGCCAAGGACATACAGAGAAAAAAACCCTGTCACAAAAAAACCCCAAACAAAACAAATAAAACAAACAAACAAGCAAACAAATAAAAATACCCCAAACTGTGAATCATCCTAGAAGACAGTATTCAGTGTAGCATGCTGTTTGTTATTCAAGAGCCCTAGGAAATAGGAGCTGCCAAAACTTTTGGCCAATGGCCCCATTTTTACCTATTTAGTCCTGTTTGTCTCTCCCATGAGAATCCAGGCTCTTCACCACCTGTCTTTCTTATCCACAATCCTTCAGTACTACTAATTCTTATACATAGCTAGTTTGCTTCTCACATGTTCCCCCCCGCCAGACAGTTCCAGGAAAGCAGAATTCTGCATCGTTGAGAATAAAGCCAAGGAAATTTTCCACATGATCACTGCTATTTCAATAGTGGACTTCCAATGCAAATGGAGTTCTCAGAGTCATGTTTATGCTTACTTTCTGTCTTTCATAGTGGTTATATTTATATACATGGCAAAAGTTCAACAAATACTGTGTTAATTAGTTGGGGGGGGGCTTGAATTTTTATCTATTAATCAAAACAAGAGAAGAAACAATTACCAGGATTCTATTTGGTATTTCCTTGGTATGGCCTTTCTTTGCACCTTAAATATTAAAATGCACACTGCCAACAACAAAAGGGCAAAAGGTATAGAATGTAGTCATTTCCAAAAATGTTTTGACTCAGGGAACTGTTTCCTTCAGGAATTCTAATGGTACTACTACAAATATACTGGGAATGATTTCCTTTTAAAGGACTCTTTAGGTTGTTTTGTTTTTTATTTTTTTAAAAAATCTTAAGGTCAACAAGCTGAAGAGCCCAAATGAGGACATCTCAGTCCCACTTTGGAGAGAGAAGAAACCAATCACAAGTGGGGAGGGTAAGGGGAGGGGAACATGATCTTATTGGATAGGGGAAAAGGACTGAAGCCCTGAGGGCCGCAGAAAGAATGGAAAGAGGCAACCTCAGGAAGTAGGAGGTTGAAAAGACACTCCAGAATGTACCAGAGACCTGGGAGGTGAGACACTCTCAGGACTCAAAGGAAGAGAGACCTTAGATGAAATGCCCTACGTTGGGGAGAAGGAACTTGTAGAACCCACCTCCAGCAGGAAGACAGGGCATTGTGGGATTGGGTTGCTATCCAACAGTCAAAACTCTGAAAGAACTGCAGGGATGGAAATGGAGAAGAGCCTGAGGAAAACAATGTCCAGGGACAGACCCAAAGTGGATGTCAGGAATTTGAGATGGGTGGAACGGAAATATGGGAGGACTACAGAGAAAGAAAAAGAACTAAAAGAAATGATGTGTTTGTATTTTAATAAATAAAAACATATTAATATTAAAAAAAAGAAAAAGACCTAACAAGCAGCTGAAAGAGTCAGATGCAGATATTTGCACCCAACCAATGGACAGAAGCTGCTGACCCCTGTTGTTGAATCAGGGAAGGCTGGAAGAAGCTGAGGAGGAGGGCGACCCTATAGGAGGACCAGCAGTCTCAATTAAGTTGGACTCCAGACATCTCTCAGACACTGGACCACCAACCAGGCAGCATACACCAGCTGATATGAAGCCTTCAACACACATACAGCAGAGGACTGCCAGGTATATGTTCATTCAGAGATGATGCACCTAATCCTCAAGAGACTGGAGGCCCCAGGAAGTTTAGAGGTCAGGTGGGGTAGGGACATCCTCATGGAAACAGGGGGGCGGGGAGGAGGTATGGGATGTGGAACAGTCGGAGGGTGGACTGGGAGGGGAATAAAATCTGGAGTGTAAAAAAAAAAAAAAGAAAAACTAATAATAAAAAAATAAGAATTTTTTTCTCTATACTACTAAATATCTATTATTTTCCTAGAAATTATTGGCTTATAGTTCATTAAAAAAACTAAATGTAATTTCTAATCAGGAGAAGAAAGTTTATGTAGGATATTCCTGTTTTATTTTCCCCATTCAGGAATATCGCTGACCATTTTCTTAAACATGCTTTTAGATGCTTCTGGTTGCTGGAAAGCAAACTGGTGTTCAAAGCCAGCAAAAACATCTATTTGTCTCTGAACAAACTGCAAGCAATGGCAGAAGGAAATGAACAAGTTTCCACCACCATAACCAAAGCAAAAGGTAACTCTGCAGTAGAACTTTCAATGCAACTCAAAGTCCTTGAAAGTCTATCATCTTCTCCTGCTGAGCAGAGTACTAACCCCCATTTGCAACTAAGTTTTGGACAACAGGGGCTAAGACAACCTGTGTTCCTGAACCAAAGACAAGGTTAAAAACATTACATATCATAAAATGTGCAGCACAGAACTAAGTGTGGTGATACACTTGTAATTCTAGCACTTGGGAAGCAGATAGAAGAACAAGGGTTCAAGGCCAGCCTTACACAGTAATGTCTAGCGCAGCCTATGCTATTTATGACAATGTCTTAATAGACCAAGTCAAGCTAAACCAGGCTGAGTCAAGAAAAACCTGCAATGGAATACTTGGTTATATCCTTTGTCCTCTCTTTTGGGGGCAATGGCAATGAACTTAGCAGAACTCACTGCTACAGAAAAGGAAGAGGAAAAAAGTGCTCAAGTAGAGGTGAGCGGTGCTGCTAGGAATGCTAGTAATATACTTACAACTTCCACCCAGGCCAGCCTGCCCTCTTAAGAAGAATAGCTCATTTAACTCCTGTGCTACAGGGGTTTAGTACCAGCACTTTCTCTATTTAAAAATGACAGCTATTCTGTGTGGTCTAGTGGCCAATGATGAAAAATAAGACAATACCACCAAATGTGACAGGCTGAGCTTGTTACAGACTTGACTCTTTATGCTTACCATATTTACTATCAGTACAAATCAGACTGAGGAACACCTACCACAAATCAGATATATAACACTAACAAATTATGTACACATTACAGATGACCTTTGGAGTTGCTCAAGGTACAGTCACAATCATGCATTAAAAAAAAACACGCCTTTCACTGTAATGTGTGAATGTATGAAATTAAATGAGGCTTGCAATGTAATCAGTGTGGCTGGCTGCTTTAATATATTCCATTTCAATTTAAAATCACCACAAGCCAAGAGTGACGAATCTAATTTGATCAGTTGTTCGCAAAAAACACAGAAAAGCAAATGTGGATCTAGCAACACAGACATTTTTAAAGGAATTAATATTTTCTACCATCACCAGAAGTCTTTACTGTATTTTTTAAAATAGTAATTCAAAACAAACCCAAACGATTCTTTTTTTCACTAAAAAATCTAACTTGCACATTCAAAGTTTGAGATAATATTTAAATAAAAATATATTTAATATTTTAAAAAGCTGGTGACATATTTCAAATGTACCAAAAGAAAACTTAAACTAGGACAGGTGACATGACTTCTTTGGTAAAGGAGCTTGTCACCAAACCTTCAGACCAGAGATCGATCCTTAGGACCCATGTGGTAGAAGGAGAGAACCAACTACACAAAGTGGTCCTCTCAACCTCTACATGCATGTTGTGCCATGTGTATCCACCAATAAATAAATTTAAAAAGTTAAAAAGAAAAATACTAAAAGATCTTACAGAGTAGTTACAATCAATGTGCAAGATTCTCTGACACTGCTCCAATACCAAAGAAATTGTCTATACTCATAACTCCTAGTTATCACCATTGGAATTTACAAGTTTGATCCCTCTTCTGTTCTTTGCCTTTAAGTTCCCACATCTGTTTAGCAGCAAGCAATAAGCTTAAGTGGAAATGCTGTTGCATCATGCCATCAGCTGTGATGCTCGTCAGCATCTCCCTCACTAATACACAACTTTTAGGCTTTAGTATTTTCTGCTAGGCCTTTGAGTACCACTTCACTTCTACATGAGAAGCATAGGGTGTTTTCAAGAGTTGGAAAGTAGGTGTGCTGTTGCTGGTGGTGTGCTTCCAAAATGCTACCACAGTAGAAATGAATACAGTTGGGTCCAGTAGCCAGAGTCATCTTTTATTATAGACAAGTGTTCTATCCTTGAGCTGCACTTAGCCCTCAGAGCAATTTTTGGAAATCCTGTATCAGACAATGCTACTTTCCTAGCTCTAAGCCCCAAAGAGCTTCCCACTGCACTGAAGACAGTGTTCTCATGCCTTAATCAAGTCATTCTGCAGAAATCCAACCTGTCTCTGTCTCCAACTCCATCTCCTGTCACTTGTTTCTGCTCATCTATTCTAGCTATCCCTAGCTGTGTCAAGATGTTCCAGTCACAGGGTTCCTTAAGGGTGTAGAATATCTTGCTTCCAGAATTTCATATGGTTGGCTATCATTCAAATCTTGGTAAAAACACTGTCTTCTTAGAGAATTTCTATTTCCAAAAAGCACATCATTTTATTCACTCTGTAAGGGATGGGAACTGTCTGAAATTATCTAAAAGACATATCCTGGCTGTGTTTGGTATATGATAGGCAATCAATGCTTGTTCTATACATAAATATTTAAGAATTTCTTTTAAATAGCTGGGAAGCAAGCCACAGAGAAAGACTTACCAGGGGTTTAAGATTTTAGATTCAAGTTTTAATTATGGATAAATACAGGTTTAATTTAACGACCTAGAAAATAACTTCAGTTGACCTATCTCATGTCAGTAAAAGTGAAAAATAGCATCTATTTAGGTTATTGTGATCATTGTCAGTACCACATGCAAAGAGCTGAGTGGTACAAAAGAAGTAATTTAAATTTCATTTTTTATTTATTTGTTATCATTAATTACTGAGAGATCTTCTTTAAGTAAAAAATGGCAGCTTAGTAACAAAACTATGGAATTATTAAATAAATAAATGCCATTTTGTCATTACAGAGAGATCAGGTGATTACAAACACAAATGGACAGAAGAAGGGTATGATTACTAGAGTAATGATATTCGATATTTTTATCGTTTGCATTCATAAAAATTTAACACATCACATTTCTTTTTTTTTTTTTAGACAAAGAGCCAAATAACAATAAACTATCTACATCTATAAGGACTTAATTTAAACTCAGTAGAACAAAAAGTGAATGTAATAAAGAATACTAACTTACTGGCTAATTTTATTCTTCAGAGATGCTATGGTTAAATAACGTTACAACATTGACATTACATAGCATGGTTTCTATCAGCAGTGTAAAGAAAAGTAGCTGGTTGGGGCCAGATGAGCAGCCTGGCAGATAACTGCCCAAATACTGCAGCATAAGTGCTTCCCAGGAAGTCTGCAGTGACCAAAGACCAAACACCCACACCAGTTATGAGACCCACGCAGCCCAGCTGACATGGGACCTACCCTGCTTCCCTAGGCGATAACCTTCCTTCTGGTCCACTTCCCCACTGCGCCAGAACTGTGGCCTGGCAGATACCCACCCAAACACTACAGCCTGTGTGCTTCCCAGGAGGTCTGCAGTGACCAAGGGCACAGAGCTCCAACTTCCTTCCAGCCAACATCCCCACCCAGGCAAGACCAGTGGTCAGATTACCCCCACAAAATGCTATATCCTGAGAGCCTCCCAAGAGGCCCATAGTAACCATGGGCATAGGAGGCTCCCAGTAACCAGGGGCATAGAAGGCCTGCTCTAACCAGAGACACAGGAAGGACCACCCTAACTAGAGACAACATTGCCTGCCTCCAAGGAAACCAGCACTAACTCAGGTCACAGAGCTCTACCAGCCTCCAAGGAGACCGATTTCAGTAAGAGACATGCAGACCAGTTAACACCCGAGAGAACCAGAAGATCAGAGGAAAATGCAAGATCATAAACAACAGAAACCAATGCGATTTGGTACTATCAGAACCCAGTTCTCCCACAACAGCAATCCCTGGCTACCCTAACTTGCATGAAAAGCAAGATAATGACCTAAAATCCCTTCTCATCAAGATGATAGAGGCCTTTAAGGAGTACATAAAGAACTCCCTTGAAGAAATATAGGAAAACACAGGCAAACAGGTAGAAGCTCTTAAAGAGGAAACAAATAAATCCCTTAAAGAAATAAAGGAAAAATACAATCAAGCAGGTAAAGGAATTGAACAAAATGGTCCAAGAACTAAAAATGGAAAGAGAAACAATAAAGAAAACACAAAGGGAGGCAACCCTAGAGATGGACAACTTAGGAAAAAGATCAGGAGCTACAGATTCAAGCATCACCAACAGAATTCAAGAGATAGAAGAGAGAATCTCAGGCATAGAAAATACCATAGAAGACATTGACAAGTTGGTCAAAGAAAATGCAAAGGGTAAAAAAAGCTCCTAACCCAAAATATCCAGGAAATTTAGGACACAATGAAAAGACCAAGCTAAGAATAATAGGAATAGAAGATGAAGAATGTCAGCTCAAAGATACCGGAAATACCTTCAACCAAATCATAGAAGTAAACTTCCCTAAACTAAAGAAAGAGATGTCCATAAACAAACAAGAAGTCTACCAAGTAGACTTGACCGGAAAAGAAAATCCTCCCATGACATAATAATCAAAACACTAAATACACAGAACAAAGAAAGGATATTAAAAGCTGTAAGGGGAAAAGGCTACGTAACATATAAAGGCAGACCTATCAGAATTACATCAGACTTCGCATCAGAGACTCAAAAAGCCAGAAGATCCTGGTCAGATTTCACACAGACACTAAGAGAACACAAATGCCAACCCAGGCTACTATACCCAGCAAAACTCTCAAGTATTATAGATGGAGAAACCAAGGTATTCCATGATAAAACCAAATTTACACAGTATCTTTCTACTAATCCAACCCTACAGAGGATACTGGAATAAAATCCCCAATGCAAAAAGGGTACCTACACCCAAGAAAACACAAGAAACTAAGCAGATCACAACAAACCCAAAAGAAGAGAATGATAAACACATACCACCTCCAGCAACAAAAATAACAGGAACTAGCAATCATCTGTCTTTACTATCTCTCAACATTAATGGACTCAATTTCTCAATAAAAAGACACAGGCTAAGTGATTGCATACATAGGCAGGATGCATCATTCTGCTGCATACAAGAAACACACCTCAATGACAAAGACAGACACTACCTCAAATTAAAGTCTGGAAAAAAGCTTTCCAAGTAAATGGTCCCAAGAAACAAGCACAAGATGCCATTCTAATATCCAATAAAATATACTTTCAACCAAAAGTGAAAATGAGATGGGCAAAGTCACTTCATATCATCAAAGGAAAAATCCACCAAGAAGAAGTCTCAATCTTCAACATCTATGCCCCAAATGAAAGAGCACCCACATTGATAAAAGAAACTTTACTAAAGCTCAAAACACACATCGAAATCCACACAATAATAGTGGGAAACTTCAACACCCCACTTTCACCAATGGACAGGTCATTGAAAAAGAAACGAAACAGAGACACAGTGAAACTAACAGAAGATCTGAACCAAATGGATTTAACAGATATCTATAGAACATTTCATCCTAAAACAAAAGATTATACCTTCTTAGCACCTCATGGAACTGTCTCCAAAACTGACCATATAATTGGACATAAAATAGGCCTCAACAGATATACGATAAAAATAATTCCATACATCCTATCACATCACCACAGAATAAGGCTAGATTTAAATAACAACAAAAACAACAGAAAGCCCACATATTCATGGGAACTGAACAACTCTCTGCTCAATGATCAGGGAATAAATAAATAAATAACTTCATTGAATTCAATGAAAATGAAAACACATTATGCCCAAACTTATGAAACACAATGAAAGCAGTGTTAAGAGCAAAATTCATAGCACTAATTGTCTTCATAAAGAAATTGGAGAGATCCCATACAAGCAACTTAACAGCACAACTGAAAGCTCTAGAACAGAAAGAAGCAAACACACCTTAGAGGAGTACACTGCAAGAAATAGTCAAAATCAGGCCAAAATTAGCCAAGTAGAAACAAAAAGAACTATACAAAGAATCAACAAAACCAGGAGCTGGTTCTTTGAGAAAACCGACAAAATAGACAAACCCTTAGCCAGACTAACCAGAGGACAGAGAGACGGTATCCAAATTAATAAAATCAGAAATGAAAAGGGAGACATAAAAACATAACACGGAGTAATTAAAATAAATCATCAGAACCCACTACAAAAGCCTATACTCAACAAAACTGGAAAATCTAGATGAAATGGATTATTTTCTAGACAGACAGCATGTACCAAAGTTAAATCAAGATCAGGTAAACTATCTAAACAGTCTCAAAACCCCTAAACCTCCCAACCAGAAAGAAAAGAAAGAAAGAAAGAAAGAAAGAAAGAAAGAAAGAAAGAAAGAAAGAAAGAAAGAAAGAAAGAAAGAAAGAAAGAGAAAAAGCCCAGAGATAGATGGTTCTAGTGCAGAATTCTACCAGACTTTCAAAGAAGAGCTAATAATACAAATACTCCTCAAACTATTCCACAAAATAGAAACAAAAGGAACACTACTCAATTCATTCTATGAAGCCACAGTTACTGAATTCATTCTATGAAGCCACAGTTACTGATACCTAAGCTGCACAAAGACCAAATGAAGAAAGAGATCTTCATACCAATCTTGCTATGAATATAAATGTAAAAATACTCAATAAAATTCTCAAAAATAGAATCCAAGAACACATCAAATCCATCATTCACCATGATCAAGCAGGCTTCATCCCAGGGATGCAGTGATGGTTCAATATACGAAAATCCATCAAGGTAATATACTATATAAATAATTTCAAGGAAAAACCCACATGATCATCTCATTAGATGCTGAAAAAGCCTTTGACAAAATACAACACCCCTTCATGTTAAAAATCCTGGAGAGATCAGGAATTCAAGGCACATACCTAAAAATAATAAAAGCAATATATAGCAAACCAACAGCCAACATCAAATTAAATGGAGAGAAACTAGAAGCAATCCCACTAAGAACCAAGACTAGCCAAAGTTTCCCACTCTCTCCCTCTCTATTCAATATAGTAATAGAAGTTCTAACTAGAACAATTAACCTACAAAAAGATATTAAGGGGACATAAATTGGAAAGAAAGAAGTCAAAGTATCACTAATTACAGATGATGGGTATATATATATATATATATATATATATATATATATATATATACACACACACACACACACACATACATACATGCAACTCCCAAAATTCCAGAGAAATCTTAAACCTGATAAACAACTTCAGCAAAGTGAACGGATATAAAATTAACTCAAACCAATCAGTAGCCTTCCTTTATATAAATGATAAAGAGTCTGAGAAAGAAAATAGGGAAATGACACCTTTCACAATAGCCATAAATAGAATAAAATATCTTGGTGTAATCCTTACCAAGCAATTGAAAGATCTGAATGACAAGAACTTCAAATTCCCCCCCTCCAAAGAAATCAAAGAAGACCTCAGAAGATGGAAAGATCTCTCATGCTCATGGATAGGTAGGATTAACATAGTGAAAATGGCCATCTTACCAAAAACAATCTACAGATTCAATGCAATCCCCATCAAAATCCCAACTCAATTCTTTATAGAGTTAGAAAGAGTAATTCTCAAATTCATTTGGAATAACAAAAAACTCAGGATAGTGAAAACTATTCTCAACAGTAAAAGAACTTCTGGGGGAATCAGCATCCCTGACCTCAAGCTGTTCTACAGAGCAATAGTGACGAAAACTGCATGGCATTGGTACAGTGACAGGCATGTAGATCAATGGAACAGAATTGAAGACCCAGAAATGAACCCACACTCCTATGGTCACTTGATCTTTGACAAAGGAGCTAAAACCATCCAGTGGAAAAAGGAAAGGATCTTCAATAAATGGTGTTGGTCTAACTGGCTGTCTGTACATAGGAGAATGAAAATAGACCCACATTTTTACCTTGCACTAAGCTCAAGTCCTAGAGGATCAAGGACCTCAACATAAAACCAGATACACAGAATCTAACAGAAAGCAAAGTGTGAAAGAGCCTCAAACTCATTGGTACAATGGAAAAATTTCTGAACAGAACACCAATGACTCAGGCTCTAAGATCAACAATTGATAAATGGGACCTCATGTAACTGAAAAGCTTCTGTAAGGCAAAAGACACAGTCAATAGGACAAATCAGCAACCTACTACTTGGGAAAAGTATCTTCACTAACCCTACATCCAACAGAAGACTAATAATATATATAAAGAACTCAAAAAGTCAACCTCCCAAACCCTAAATATTCCAATTAAAAATGGGAACCTAAACAGAATTCACAACAGAAGAATCTTAAATGGCTGAGAAACACTTAAAGAACTGTTTAAAGTCCTTAGTCATCAGAGAAATGCAATCTGGTGGTTCCTCAGAAAATTGGAAATAGATCTACCTTAAGACCCAGCTATACCACTCTAGGGCATATACCCAAAAATGCCCCACCATACCACAAGGACATGTGCTCCACCATGTACATAGCAGCCTTATTTGTAATAGCCAGAAGCTAGAGCAGATGTCCCTCAACCAAAGAATGGATACAGAAAATATGGTTCATTTACACAATGGAATACTATTCAGATATTAAAAATGAGGACGTCATGAATTTTGCAGGCAAATAGATTGAACTAGAAAATATCCTGAGTGAGGTAACTCAGACCCAAAAACACATGCATGGTATGTTCTCACTAATAAGTGGATATTAGCCAAAAGGCACAGAATACCTAGGATACAACCTATAGACTGTAAGAAGTATAACAAGCAACAAGCAGAAATGCCTAAGTGAGGAAGCTTCAACCACATTTTAGAAGGGAGGGAGGATAATCACAGGAGGTAGAGGGAGGGATGGACCTTAGAGGGAGGGGCAGGAGGATGGGAATAGGAGGACAGAATCAGATTGGGGAGGAGGGAGGACAGGAGAGAAGCCCAGAGGACCAAGAGAATAAAAGGAAATAAATAAGCAGCTCTAGGGAGTGGGGGGTCCGGGGGAACCCTCTGGAGAGTACCAGAGACCATGGAGGTGAGACACTCTCAGGACTCATTGGGAGTGACCTTAGCCAAACTTGGGGAAAGGGAACTCAAAGAGTCCACCTCCATTAGATAGGGCCTCAAGTAGAAGGACACAGTTACTAACCCACAGTCAAAATTCTGGACTCAGAATTGTTCCTGTCTAAAAGAACTGCAGGGACAAGAATGGAGAAGATACTGAAGGAAAGGAGGTCCAGTGACTGGTCCAACTCGGGATCCATCTCATTGGGGGATACTGTGTCAACTATGCCAGACCACAGGGAGCTCTCAAAGACTGAGCCACCAACCAGGAGCATACATGGGCTGGTCTGAGGCCCCTGGCACATGTGTAACAGAGGTCTATCCTGCCTGGCTTCAGTGAGAGAATGTGCTTAATCCTCCAGAGCCTTGAGGCCCCAGGGAAGGGGGAGGCCTAGTGGAAGGGGAGCACCCTCTCAGAGGCAAGGGGAGGAGGAATGAGATGAGGAACTGTGGGAGGGTTAACAACTGGAATGTAAATAAATAAAATAATTTAATCTAAAAAGAAAAGTGGCTGGTTTTCATTCTGTTTTTTTCTTTTTCCAAGACAGAGTCTCTCAGTATAGTCCTGGAACTTGCTCTGTAGACCAGGCTGGCCTTGAACTCATAGAGCCTGCGTCTACCTCCCAAGTGCTGGGATTAAATGTGTGTACCATCATTGCCTGGCACTTCTGCTTTTTTTCATCTGAAAAGCAAAAGGGAATATGGTGGCCTTTTTATTGGGTAGTAAATGTATTTATTTAATGACACTACTGTTTTAGAATAATGGAAATCTCAAAACAAGTCAAACACTTGAACTGATAAGTTTTGATTACATCATGAGATTCACTAAGTAACCAGCTTCTTTGTAATATTAATTCTACAGTCAAATAGGTTTGGGGTGTTAGGGTTCTGTCTAAGCTCCACCCCACAATTACCTGGCAACAGCCAGGTAGGCCTGGCCTAGTATAAAAAGGGGTGCTCAGCCCCTCCTTTCTCTCTTACTTCTCTTCTTACCCTCACTTGCCCCTCTTGGGCTCTCCTCCCCTCCCCTCTCTCTCCATGTGACCATAGCTGGCCTCTGCTTCTCTACTCTCTCCCTCTTTCTCCCTTTCTCTGCCTCCACTACCCCCCTTAACTTCCATCCCATGTCCTGAATAAACTCTACTCTATACTATGCTGGCATGTGTCTGGTCCCTCAGGGGAAGGGATGCCTCTCGGCATGGGCCCGCTGGGGCACCCCCTTCCCCTAAACCACTGTATACCATATTCTGTAAGCCTCTTTCTCTTTTTTTTTTTTGGCAGTTTTTGTGATTTTTATTAAAACACAAAACTTGCACACAAGCCATCTATTCATTTTCTTCGCTGCGTAGCCTGGCGTTGGGATTGGTGACTCTGATGGCCAGCTGTGCTGCTCTTTCTACGATGGCTTTTCGGTTCTTAGAGGACACATTGTGAGCAATCTCAGCAGAGTAAGATTTGTTGCACATCAGCAGCACTTCCAGCTCCTTGACATTGTGGACCAGAAACTTCCGGAAGCCACTGGGCAGCATGTGCTTGGTTTTTTTGTTGCTCCCGTAACCAATGTTGGGCATCAGGATCTGGCCCTTGAACCTTCTCCGCACCCTGTTGTCAATGCCTCTGGGTTTCCGCCAGTTTCGCTTAATTTTCACATATCGGTCTGACTGGTGCCTGATGAACTTCTTGGTCCTCTTTGTGACGATCTTGGGCTTCACCAGAGGCCGGAGGGCAGCCATGATGCCGCAAATCAGATGGCAGCCACCTCGTAGGCAGCGCCGAGGAAGAAGCCTCTTTCTCTTTTTATGATCACAACATGGGGGAGTACTAAAAGTCTTATTAATTGAGAGATACAGAAGGATGTATTAGCAAAGAAAAGGTTGTGGGAATAAAAATACTAACTGAAAGAAAGTAAAGGAAAAACAAGGGGCAGTCAGATCTCTACGAGTTGGAGGCCAGATGAGTCTACAATCAAGTTCCAGGATAGCCAGGGTTATTTCCCAGAGAAAGCCTGTTTCAGGAAATCAAACCAAACCAAATCAAACCATACCAAACAAACAAACAAACACAAATAAAGGAAAAACAGCACCAGCAAAACAAGTCATTTATAGAAGCTGGTTTGATCTGTAATATTAGAATAAGTCATGTAAACTTGTCATGTTTTATTGGGTAAAAGGGGTTTGATACCAGTAATTTTATTTCGATTAAAACACATAAGATATCTTGTCATCAAGAATTCCAAATTCATAACTGAGTTCATATGGAGGTGTGAAATATGAATGGCTCCATATTTTAGAATTTTACACAGCAGTGTTTGAAATGCCATTAGATGTCAGACTTCACTGGTTTTTTTAATAGACTCCCATTTCAGAAGGAATGTTCAATTTCCAGGGTATGACTGGAGTTTTAAGGCAGGAGTTTAGAAGTACTTAAATAGTTCAAATCTGAATAAAGGCAAAATTCAAGATGGCATCATAAAAAATAAGACATGAAACTACTCTACAAGAACTAGTATTTTAGAATATACAGGGTGTACTAGTATGTGAGTAACATGTGCAAGGCCCTAGTTTGGTCCCAAGAAGAGAGGCAGAGAGAGGGAGAGAGGTGGGGAGTGAGCGAGAGCAGTTATGCAAACATATGAATACATATTTAAAAGACCATAAGATGTAGATATTAAGGCACATAAATAAGCCTGTCATTGCATTGACAATGTACCAGTGAAATGGGGTGGGAAGATGAAGAGGGAAAAAATTCAGTAAACATCCCAGTATTTAAAAACAAATGGTGCGTTTGGATAGCTAATGTGATAATTTGAATTTCAGCATGTGGTATTCTAAAAAGGAATGCTGCAGAGCTACCTGTGTACTAGAAGGTGATTGGTTAAGCTCGTTCTGCCTGCCAGTTATGATAATAAAATATCCTGGTCTGTATTCATGGAAGTGTTTAAAAGAAAGTGATCTGAGCTAGAGTTTAAGCCTGTCCCCAACTCTCAGGAATTCTGTCAGCTGATCATTATCAAGAATGAGATGCCTTGTAGAGGGCAGTGAAAGTCTAGTAAGAAATGAGGTAGTGTACCTGTTTTGGTGAAGGCGGAGGATTTAATTAACCACAGGGTCAACCAGCAGCAGCCATCACATTTAAATGCTGTCCTTGTTATACACTGATCAAATGTAGGCAAGCACACTGACAAACCATCTCATATATTTTAAGTTGCATTTACTTCAATTTTAACACCTCTAAAATTATAATAAGTCTCAACTCAATACCATTTTTGGTTTAATGATACACACAAGTGACAGTGAGTTTAGCTAAGGGGTCACCTCTTCTAAATAACTCTCATTCAATTCAAACCAGAGAAAGTTTCCTACAGATGCTGTAACAGTCACTTGTACCCCTAGACCATTAAAAACAAGACCAGGGTAGAAGGCTGTCTTGGTCACTTTCATGTATCCAGTTTCTAGATATACCTCTAATTATGTTCTTTACCTAAACTAGGGATCTTGGGAGAGTCTGCATGAAAGAATTTTACCACTGGAACCTCCAACTGTGTTCTAAAGGAAGTCATTATGTGTGATGAATGCTTTTATGGGGGAAACCAATGCAGATTCTGAAAATATTTAACATATCTTCAGCTTGGTGCACCATTTGCTTGCCACTTGTAGATGTAACAGTAAAAGACCATATGGAAAACTTTTGAAGAACTTAGTTAAAAGAGTAAGAGAATAAATATAGAAATCATACAACAAAGGAAAAAAAAAAGAGTTCTGTGCTGCCATGAAAAGCAGCTACTAGTCATATGTGTTTTTCAAGTTACTTAAACCGTTTGTCGGTCATAATACATAGAAAGTGCTATAAAAAGGTTTACCTATGGTTTTCTTTCTGTTAGCCACATTCAAACATAAATGGAAACATGTGGTTAGGGGTTATAGCACTGAACAGCATAGGTATAGAATAACTCCCCTCACTGTAGAAACTGGGATTGGACTCTGGCTACTTACAACAAATAGAATGAAGACAAGTCACACCTATGGGCCAGTGTTTAGTAGTTGTACATCTAGACAAACTGCTCATTTGGACAAATGAATGAGCTTCAATAGTGCTATCTTCTCAATGAGAAAAATCACTATATAGTGCTTATCCTTCACTCATACAGATATACAGATGCTGTGAGAATCAGAATGAAGGACAGGTACAAGCTCTCTGAAGACTGCACAATGCTTTAAAAAGGTTTACCTATGGTTGGTTATCTTTCTATGTGATTTCGTTTTTAAAGTCTAAGAAAAATGCTTACTTAATAAGGATCCTTATGACTCATATAAATTGCTGCGTTTTTAATATTGGTCTGACTTTTTCACTACCTCAAATCCAAGTTTTATGGTTTCATTTTCTTCTCATACCTTCCTTTTCAGAAAAAAAGCACACTTGCAGATGTTTTTAAACACACACGTAACAAAAATGAGTGAAGTGGGCTTTAGTGGACCTATAACAAACTGAAAACCCTGCATCCTATGGACCTGTTTAGATGCTGCTCAGCTCCTGCCAACTGTACTTCATTCTGGAGTGCTGGCCTAGTTGGATCAGACACTGATTTTTTGAAAGAAAGGAAGAAACTTGGCTTTAAAAAATGTTACTTCTTTGTTCATCCCTTCATTCAAATGTGCCTGAATGCTATGGTACACATGTGGAGGTTAGAGGACAACTCTGAATCAGTTCCCTCCTGTCACTCTGTGAGATCTAGGGATCAAATTCAGGTTGTCATGTCTGCACACAGAGATTCTACCTGCTGAGCTGTCTCACTGGCACAAAACTTGGTTTTAGAGGAATTTTCCACTTAACTAAATACACTTAGAATGTTATAGGTGGTGGTAGCTGACACTAAGTGTATGACCTGTGGTTTCAAAGTCCCGATGGTAATTATACTCCCTTCTTTAATGTCCTATGACCTCAGATACTCTTAAAAATAACTGCTTGCAATCTATTCCTCATTGAAATAGTAAGGAAATAGATATGAAACTCACAATATCATTAAAATATTAACATTTGCAAAGAAAAGGAAATCAAGAAAAACACATTGTATGATTTTATGCTCAAGTTTTCCTTTAATTAAAATCTGTAAGCCAAGCATACTTTTGTAATCCTAGCAATGGGGAGGCAGAAGGACTGCTGCCACACATTCTATAAATGAATTCTAGGCAAACCAGGGCAACATAGAGAGACCCTGTTTCAAAACAAAGCAAAATTTAAAATCATCCCCCCTTGTTATTCCATTGGAAAATAACTGGAAAACTGGAAGAGAACACAGTATTTCGTATAAAAGCCAAGTCTATACTGATGAATGAGTAAAGAAATGTGGGTATTTTTGTAAATTGAAAAAGCTGTCAGAAAGCAAAGCAAATCTTTTTGATTCTCTCCATAATTCAAATGCTGTATAGTCAAAGCCCATTAAATTTTAAAAGGCTTCTATACCATATATGGGAACATACACAACATTTTTTTCTAAGTGTATTTAACTATTTTATTTTTATCATATGCTCACCCCCAAGGAACCAGTATTTGTGACCTTTCTATTCAGTTGATAAATCAAATACTATTTCTCATACAAATAGATGGCTTATTGTGCTCACTTATCACTAACTTGGTACACTTCATAATCGCATTACAACCCCACTGTGTACCGAATGCCACTTACAGTTCCAACTACTCAAGACAAGCACCTTTACTTTCAAGAGAAAATTGGCAGTAATTAAAGGTCTGATTTAGTAGTTGTTGGTAACTACATTTTTAAAGGAGGAAAAAAAACAAAAGAAAGCAATACAGACAAATTTAATTTGGTAATTATATTTTATTAATGAGATCTATTTTGGACATATGTTCCAATTGGGGTTAAAAAAAGATGAACTAAACTATTATCAATGCTTTGAAAAAGAGAATAAGATGAAGTGTTTTATAATTCATCAATGAGAAAAATTGAAACATCTATGACCCACATGGCAAAAACAGAATCATACCAGAACACTAACAACAACCACAACCACCACCACCACCACCACCACAACAACAACAACTGCTTTGTACTTATGGACCTCCTTCCAAAGAATTTCAGAGTGCCTTTTCAACACATTTTTTTCTTCTTTTGAACAAATAAGACAACAAAATCAAAGAATAATAATGGTTTGTTCATGCCACAAAGTGAGTCAGCAGCAAAGCAGGAATAGAATTTCTAGGTTGTTTAGTCTCCTGCCATTAAATTGTGAAATGATTATTCTATTTGAGTATGTCTTGCAGGTAGGTTACTCTCCAGTTATCAGCTTACTGTTTTCTCTCTTGCCCAAGCCTACTAACGATGTTGTTTACAAACCTATAGTGTCATCTGTATATGCTTTCCTAAGGGTCACATGGGAAAGGGAGAATAAGAGAAGGTCAGTCTATAAGACTTTGTCTTCCCAAGTCTTCTCAAGGACTTCCCATGTTCCCTGGCAGCCATTTCCTCCTTTTATGATGTAAGTTAATGAGGGAAAATAACATGTATTTTACAGCCAATTTTGTAGAAATGCATTTATTTCATCTTCAGTTTGTTCATTACCAGAATGCAGTTCTTTCTTCTTGCTTACTTTTCCCCAGTCCATTTTTTCCTTCACTTTATCTCTAAAGCAATATTAGGTTATACAGCACCAAAATGCTCCCTTTATCTAGGAAATAACTTGTTTCACTTTACTTTACTTTTTACTTTCTATTTCAATTGTTTTCTAGATGCCACCTAGTCTTCTTTTCTATATCCAAGTTAGGCTTAATACCTATTTGGCAAAAAGCAATATTAAAGTTTGAAGTTTCACTAGCTCAAAAATTCTAAAGACTGAGTGTGCCTTGAAATCACTTGTGGAACATTCTAAATATACAACTGTTTGGATCCCAGTCAATTCTAAAAGTGCAAAACTCAGTTAAGCCAGTTATTCTGCTGAATACAGTACAGGATTTATAATTTGGTTTGGTTGACTTTCTCTACACAATCACCACTATTCTTTACTTTTCCTACAAAGTCAACTTATTACCAACTGTTTATAATAGTGTAAAACATACCAAAGGAACATATCTAGAGAGAACTGGAATGTTTGTGGATTATTTAGGTTTCAATTTCATTCATTAAGTAAGGCAATGGAGATCTAAATTTATAATACTATATTGATGTTTTCAAATGTCATTTTGATAAATCTGAAAACAAACCATCAAGATAGATTTCAAGCTCCTTGACAGCCATGCTTCTTTCATACTGTCACCAGTGGATAAATTTGTGTGGAATATTTTCTCCTGTATCTAATGTTGTATGAGGTGCTAGTGATATTACACTAGACAAAATATAGCCAAGAATAGGCTGTAGAATCCAGAAAATTACAGTAAGGACAATAATATATAATAGTGGTTAGGGCAATCATTATTTAGACAAAATAAACTGACATTTGCTGCATACTTAGCATGTGCCAAGCACTATTATTGGCATTTTGAATATGCTCCCCTTTAATATATTAAATATTTTGAAGAGTTCACAGGTTCATATTAATCTGATTAATCCTAAATGGATGTGCCATTCACATTACTGCTTTATAGGTGAGATAACACAGGCATTAAGTTATAGATTCTAAGGCTTCTTGTACAGGAAGAGATAGAAAGCAAAAACATATGCTAGGGGTTGGCTCCACAACTCAATTATCCTATATAGTCTCTGAGAAGGCCAGACCAGTTATTATAGTACTCAACAAATATTGAAGGAAGAAGGGGTGGGGGGCCTTAACAGAGCATCCACACAGTGTGTATGAAGCTGTTTCTTACAACTGAACACAATGTTCGAGTGTCTGTATGATTCCTTAAAGCCAAGGCAAAAAGGCAAGTGTTAATCTGTTCCTCTACTTCAGTAATGGGATGGGAGTTAGTTAGGCTATCCCAGCTAATCCTGTCATTACCCTTTTCAGTTCTCTGTTCCTCAATGTAAAGATTATACCATTTTGGAACCAAACTAAAAATAATATCTTGAGGACAATACTTCTAAGAATTTCCAACATGTTCTATTAACTTACAGTGGCATGCTACTGCAATAAAAAAGTTATTTCTTCAGAATAAGGCAAAAAAGGCAAATCTAAAGAGATAATATTTCAGGTTGATTAAGGAGGGGTGGGTGGGTAAAAATCTAGACTGGAGCTAAAGGCTGCTGCCAATAGTTTGTTTTGTTCTTAAAGACCAGAACATACAAGTTTCACAGTGCTGGAGAGAAGAGATTTGGATGCTAAGTTAAGTGGTGGTAGTGGTGTTTAGGGATTCAATTCCCATTATTCCTTTGGGAGCAGCACAAAAATAACAAAAGCTCTATAAAAGAGATGAGCAAGTGGGCTGTGGAAGGACTGAGCCTCACATATATGCAAAGCAATTTGCATCTACAGATCTCACTGGTATAAATGTACTCCATCGAAGACTGAAAACCTAAGTGGAAAGTCACTATATATCCATGACAAGATTTGTAGGCTATTTGTTGAGAGGACTAACAAACAGAAGTGGTTAACCTGGTGCAACATGCACCACAGCGATATGTTGTTAAGTAGGGCTTAGTCAGCTAATCTTGTTGAGATTTCTCTCATACTACTGATTTCTTATTCTCAAAATAAATTAAGAGTCTTCATTCAGAATTCCCTGTAGTCTACCAGCTTGAATTTGTTGGGTGTCTTTGATTGTCTCTTGTCTTTATATTCCCTGCCTTGCCTTTTCAGATTGTGCTGTGCCCTTTGGTATTTCCCGTTAGTCCATGTCTGGAATAGCTAATTATGACAGCATAATTCTTGCCCATACAACAAGAAACAGCAGAACCTTGCTAATTCACACCAATGACTGAAAGACTCCTGTGTAAGTTAGTGAATTATGCAAATGAGCAATAAGTGAAGAAAGATGATTCAAAATTGTATTTCATTCATTTATTTTGACAAGTGTAGTTTAGTCTTAATTATTTCAAAAATTTCTTTGTAGCATACTAATAAATGTACCATGGCACATTTGTTGAAAGTGATAAAGCTTTCACTAACTGAGGCCAGACTATGCTCCTGTGAATAATTTCATGAATATAGACACAGGCTCTGACCCTCTCGTTTATTTTGAATTTAATTGACTCTTCAGCACTGACTTCATTTGGCAAGACAATATATAAAGACCAATAAATATAGAAATAATTTCAGCAGCAAATACTGATTTCAGGAACAGGTTTTTTCTTATCCTTAGGCTTTTATTATGCTAGTTTCAACAATCATGCTTTAAAGAAAACATTTTTACAGTCTATAGTCAAATGCCAATAGGGCTTTACTGTGCTTCTAAAACAAATTAGAACTGTCATTCATCACTTTTATTTTTTTTGAGACAGTGTATCCCCATGTAGTTGAGGCTAGCCTGTATCCTGCCATCTTTGCGTAGCATGAAGGTTATAAGCATGTATCATAACTGGCCATCTATCCTTCTTAATTCCTCTTTGATGTTTTGTTTTATCATAGTTCCTTCTTTTAAAGTTAAAGACATCTGTTTTCAGATAAGTAGATATATCACAGTATGTAACATTTTCATGTCAAAATACTTACATTATTATATTCTGAGTTAAATTATTTTAGATGGAAAAACATTTTGATACTTTTGACAGCTATATCCTGAAGGATGGATCAATTTCTTGAAAGTACCACCAATGGTTACAGTGGGGAGTGAAGAGAGATTGCCCCTCCAGTGTACAATCTTGGGCTTAAAGCTGCATATAGATTGATTTCTTTAATAAGCACTTTTAGGCTAAACTTCCAATTCAGAGATGCATTAAAATCACCAAGCATTTGTCAAGGGACAAATTTGTACAAGCTAGATAAGTAATGAAAAACAGATAAAACTTAGTCTCAAAGTAAACTACTCCATCTGTGCTTATTAAAACCTCACCTACTCTGAGACACCCAATTCAGATTCCATCTCTACCTGGAAACCTCCTCTAAGGCATATGTTTAGAAACTAAGACACTTTAGGATTACTTACTTCTATTAGAATCATTGATGCCAGGGTGACATTTTTCTAGCAGACAAATTAAAGACAGGAAAGCTATGGCAAAGAATGAAGAGTCAGTGACTTTTAGACTCTCAAGCTTTGCTAAATAAGAGGCCATCTCATCTCTTTGATGTGGTTTTCTCATCTGAAAAATGCCAACTATCCATTTACCAATAGATGTAACTGTTCTCCATAAATAGTAAAGTCCAAAGGGCTGGAGAGGTAGCTCAATGGTAGAGAACTTGGCTAGCATGTACCAAGGCCTAGGTTTCACCCCCTAGCATCACAAAGTAAAGCAAATACCATCACTATCTCCTATAAAAAGCCAGCATATAGAGGGTAAATGCATGAATAAGTAAGTGGTCACAAGCAGATTTACTTCTAGAAAGAGGAACCAGGTCTTGTTTATACCTGTGCTCTTTATACACCACATAGGGCAGATATTAGACATTTTTGCTGATTAGGACAAAGTTCAGGGCATACAAAATAGAAAAACAGACTTCTACAAAGACCTGGCATTGTGATCTTACTTGTGAGTTTTGTTTTACTATCACTTCTTTTCCTCTTTTTTTTAATTTCATGTGCATCAGCGTTTTTTGCCTGCCTGCATGTCTGTGTAAGGGCATCAGATCCTCTGGAACTAGAGTTACGCACAGGCGTGAGCTGCCATGTGGGTGCTGGGAATTAAACCTGGGTCCTCTGGAAAGAGCAGTCAGTGCTCTTAACCACTGAGCCACCTCACTGACCCCTTACTATCATTTCTTAAAACAGAAGTATATCATCAATGTCTAAAGTTAGCCAATAACACTATCATTTTTTAAATATAGTTCCGTTAACCTTAAGCTTCAAAGGAAAGCACTAAGGCTCCCAGGGCTAAACCTGGAAGAATGCAATCAATATTAATTCAAGTCTTCAAGTCCAAGTACATCAAAGACTTCAACATAAAACCAGATACATTAAATCTGAAAGCAGAGAAAATGGGCACCTGCCTTGAATACACTGGCACAGAAGACAACTTCCTGAACAGAACACTAATGGATCAGGCTCTAAGATCAACATTTGATAAATGGGACCTCATGAAACTGAAAAGCTTCTATAAGGCAAAGGACACCATCAATAGGACAAAACGACAGTCTACATATTGGGAAAGGATCTTTACCAATCCAAAATATATAAAGAAGTCAAGAAATTGGACACCAATAAACCAAATAACCCAATTTTAAAAATGTGGGTATAGAGCTAAACAAAGAATTCTTAACACATGACTCTAGAAAGGCTGAGAAATACTTATAGATAGGTTCAACATCCCTAGTCATCAGGGAAATGCAAATCAAAATGGCTTTGAGATTCCATTTTATGCCAGCTGGAATGGCTAAGATCAAAAACTCAAGGGACAGCATATGCTGGCAAGGTTATAGAGCAAGGGGAACACTCCTCCATTGCTGATGGGGATGCAAACTAGTACAATCACTTTGGAAATCAATGTTGAAGTGTCCCAGAAAATTGTGAATATAGTTCTACCTGAAGACTCAGCTATGCTGCTCCTGGGCATATACCCAAAAGATGCTCCACCATACCACAAAGACACTTGTTTAACTACATTCACTGTGGCCTAAATCATAATAGCAAGAAATTGTAAACAACCTAGATGTTCTCCAACTGAAGAATTGATAAAAACAAAAATGTGATTCATTTACCCAATGGAGTACTACTCAGCTATTAAAAACAAAGATATGGATGGAACTAGAAAATATCATCCTGAATGAGGTAACCGAGTCCCAGAAAGTCATACATGGTTTATACTCACCTATAAGTGGATATAAAGTACAGGATAATGCTGTAATCCACAGACCCAAAGAAGCTAAGTAACAGGGAGGGCTCAATGTTTGAATCTCACTTAGAAGGGGATATAAAATAGACATCAGAGGTGGATGGATAGAGGGAACTGGGTGGGAAGGGGACAGGGAGGGAAACTCAGGTGGTGATCAGGTGTGGGGAGAAAAGGGTTGGTGGGAGATGGCTGGGAGAGAGAATGAAAATTGGTTGAGGGGCATCTCTGGGAGTAGGAGTCTATGAGAGAGACCCTACCCAAGACACCTAGCAACTGGGAATATGGAGACTGAAGTGGCCAATTCCTGTAGCCAGGCCAGAATTCTAAAGGAGGGAGGGGACTCCCCTCCCCCCAAAAAAACCCTTCAACCCAAAATGTGTCCTGCCTCTATGATGTGCAGGGATAAAGATGGAACAGAGATTGAGGGAATAGCCAAACAATGACTGTCCCAACTTGAGACCCATCCCATGTAAGAGAGCCTACCCCTGACACTATTGATGACATTCAGCTATGCTTGCAGACAGGAGCCTAGCATATCTGACTCCTGAGAGGATTCACCTAGCACTTGAGAAACAGATGCAGAAATCCACAGCCAAACATTAGGGGGAGCTTAGGGAAATTTGTTGAAGAATGTGGTGGTGGTGGTGGTGGTGGTGGTGGTGGAATATTGAGGGAGCCAGAGGGGTCAAGGAGACCACAAGAAGACCTATAGAGTCAATTAACCTGGGTCCATGGGGGCTCAGAGACTGAACCACCAACCAAAGAGCATGCAGGGGCTGTCTCTGATTCTGCTGCCTGCCTTTGGATCCCCTTCCCCTGGCTTAGCTGCCTTGTCTGGTCTTAGTGGGAGAGGATGTGCTTAGTCCTGCTGAGACTTGATATGTCAGAGTGGGTTGGTCCCCATGGGGTATGGGAGAGTGGGGCTAGGAGGAGAGGAGGGTGGGGCTTTGATTTGGATGCAAAGTGAAGAAAAAATTAATTCAGCTGATCCTGTCTTGTTACAATTACTGTTGGGTGTAAGGTAGAAGAATGTAGGTGAATCAGACTACATTGACAATAACCAAAGAAAGAAGATAAGTCAAACTGAAGATGGCTTTTCCTCAGTATATGAAGGATAGCATATAGACAAGATAGTACAGAATGAAATATTAAACTAATGCTAAAGTTTACATTAAATCTGGACTTGGGGCTACAGGGAAAATAAAGATATTAAAAGGCCATTCATTATAGTCTTCACAAGTTCTGGCTGATTCTGTTGCATAATTGTGAAAGATTTAAGGAATTTATATAAGATAATGAAGACATACCAATTTGTAGGAAAAGCAAGAAAGGAATGCAAAACTGAACAAAGTCAGCATAAATGTTTTGAAATGAAATCTGTGTTACAATGAGAACTAAGTAAATATTCAAAAGTTTTAAAACTTTTAAACCATTAAAGACTGTTCTGGTCCATATAAGAACTTGGTTTAAAAAAAAAAAAAAGGAAAAGTTAAAAAAAAATGTCAGCCACTTAAGAGACTATGTGAGGCAATGCTGTCTTCTAGAGGGAACATACACACACTCATAAAAACATGCTGAGGAGAAATGCTATGAGGACAGAGTGAATAAATTAGAAGTGAGTAAGACATTACATTCTGGGCTAAGTGAGGGAAAGAACAGGCCATTTAAAAAGAATTCTTATCTAATGCATAGAGACAAACATGTGAATCAGATTAAACCTGTATAAATCCCAAACATTGCTGAGAACACAAAACATTCTGAAAGACCATAAATCCTCTAATTTACTCAAAGCATGTTGTTCATTTAAAAAGTCGTATCTATTAAAACTTTTAACTGGTATGAAAAGTCACAAAGTCAGCTAGGACTGTTACACAGAAAAATCCCATCCCTAAAAGACAAAAGCTAAAATCCCCAAGAGAGCAAGCAAAGTCAATAATGGATAAAATTACAAAGAAAAGTCTTCTTTGGAAAATTCCAAGAGAAAAATGGAATAGCATCTGACTACAGAGATGAGCCTTTTACTATTTAAGGTTGTATTGCTAAAAGAATTAACTGTGATGGATTTTCAGTGGTTGTCTCAATACACGTTTAGAGAAAAAACCACTAATTTGGGGAAAGAAAATTCGTGTAACAATATCTAACTACCAAATGCTTTATTTAGATAACAGATAACATGTTACAAAAATATCAATAGCTTAATATCTATTTCTATACCTACCTTTTCACCCAAAAGCCAAGAAGCAATTAATATGCATTTCTGAAACTTACAGTACACACTACCATGATACTTAATGGATCTACTCTCTTCTCTACCATAAGTATTATAAACCTTTTCCTCCTAATTAAAGTGCAATTAATTCAACCAACCTCCAATTACTCTTCTACAACACTGTCCGACTTAGACAATAAAGCAGTCTCTAGGATAGGTTTTAAACCTGGGCTAAAATAGACTCCTACAGACCAAAATGGTTCTGGGATTTCTCTCTGTAGTGTAATTTAGATGTCATATCTAATTTGCTGTCATGACTATTGTTTCACTGTGCAATTTGTATGTCGTTTTGAATGGTAAAGGCATCATAGCTTTATTGAATTAAACCTTCTGTCTTTATTTAGGGTCTGATGTTACATGTTTGTGCATTTATGTTTATGTCTGAAAAGCTACTTGACATCAGGTAGTAGAAAAAAGGATATGCTTTTCTGATGTTTTCTTAAACCTCAGGAAGTATAAACATAAACTGGATAAAATTCTCTCTAAGTGAAAGAAGTAGAATACTGCCTGTTACTATTATTTCTTTTAAAGGCAGAAGCAGTGAAATAAGAGCTGTTGTTAGCGATGGTCTGGCAGTTCTGTAACCTAATGCCTTGATTATTAATTCTACTAGTCAATTAAGAATTTTCCTTTACACTGAGCTTTTGTGACTATCTTAAACCACAACTCTTAAAATCAAAAGACGTGAAATGCTCCTTATTGTCAACTTAAAAGGGACCCATACTGTAACACTCACTTTATTGTCTGTGGCTGTCCCTCTTCTAGCCTACCAGTTCAAGTCCTAACACCATGACTAAGACCAAGTATGGAAAGCCTTCTATTAGACCACTGGAATAGCCTTTTAAGTAATTTTTAGTGCATGAAATTTCATAAAGTTTTTACTAGATAATTACACTTCCTGATTTTGTAATTAGTGGAAGTACATGCAATTACATAATAATTATGATAGTAATTACGTAATTAAGATGTATAATTATGTAGTAAAAAACATCATGGAAATAAAACCATCTACTGTGTAAGCACAATACATTTTAGAAGTAAATTCACCAACTCAACTGTTGAAAAATACTTTTCTTCAAAATAAAGTGATTAGCTTACATTATGATCTAACTGCTAGAAAATTGTTTAATATTTTTTTCCCTCATTGGTGATAGAAGTATGTCTTAAAAGTACATGAAGAAAAACCTTAACAGGTCCTTGTCATTCTTAACTGCTAAAAAGAAAAAAAGAATCACAATATGTTTTGCAAATGAAGGCCACCAACCACTGCTTTATCACCTAGTCACTGCAGCACTGGTGCCTTGTTTGTGCTGCTGTGCCTGTCACTACAAAAGGGGAAAGGAACCTGCTCATTGAAAAGACAGTAATAGGAAAATGATTTTATAAAACGAGTCACATGTCTGTCATCATAGCATGCCTCATGGGTCCCTGAGTACATAAAAATGCAAAGGCTGAGTGCATATTTACAGAAATGGGCTTAAAGAAAAGACACGATTAGAATCTGGAAGTTTGCTGCCCAAATGTATGGCAACTTTCACATACTACCTTAGTTTTACTAAAAAGAATGACGGAAAATATACAGAACCAAGACACTCCTAGCTAAGGGCAAAGCACTTAAGGTGACGATTTCCTGGAAAATGTACTTTCTCTGGCTACACTGTTAATTTAAAACAAAACAGGCAGTACACAGAGCAACAGAGCAGTGTGGCAGGGCTGCATGCTTTGTCACTGCTGTAGTGAGCAAAAAAATAGACCATAAAAAATCCGCTGCCAGAAGCAAAGTAAATTTCAAGCTAACGTTTTTAGTAGCACGTTAAAAAACAAAACAAAACAAAAAAAAACCTCCTGTCATTTTTTTAAAAATCTACTTAAAATGTTTACAAGTGTGCTAAAATCAGCATTGTAACAAGGCCCAGAAGACGGATGGTGAAACCTCAGTCTGGGAACACACTGAGTGGCCCATACACGAAATGGACGTGGGCCTATATCCTGACTCTCTCTTTTATAATCCTGAGAGGTTGAAAGGTATTTTGAAAATCCCAATTTACTTCTCCCCCATTCTTTCTAGCTATGAAGAAATGGATAGAGCTAATGCTTTCTTGCTTTTGTCACGCCACCCCACCCCACATCGAAGCTACTACATTTTCAGCTTAAGTACAGAATATATTTCAAAAGTCCAGGCTGTGATAGGAAGTCCATTTTAAAACTTAAGCAGAGCTCCTGGAGTTGGCATATTTATCATTTCAGAGTTTAAGTACAAGGATGGTCTTAAGCAATGAATGAGTAAAATGGAAGTAGGCTTTAGTTATTAGGAGGGAATATGTCTTAGATTAGTGCTTTACAAACCTTAGCATGTCTAAGAATTACCTGTGGATCTTGTTAAAATGCAGGTGCTGATGCAGCAGGTCTGGGAGGCCTGAAAGTTTGCATTCCTAACAACCTCCCAGGTGATACCAATGCTGCTAGTACACTGATCACACTTGGGAAAATGCAAGGAAACACCAGTTGGTTTGCATTCATTTATATGTTGTTTTCACTCCACAAATTGTGAATTGTTAGAGTAACCATTGTGAGATGAGTAAAATTCTTTGTCAAATTGTAGCATTTTGAATTTTTCTTACTGTAAAAGCTGTCTATAACTTGGAAATTACATAAAAGTAAAAAGGTCCATGCACCTGCACATGGGCCTTGCACTTAAAGAGCTGTAGTTACCTTCACAACACTGGACCTGTCAACTTCTGTTATGGATGGAGGAGGGACTCAACTAATGGCTGTGAGGGTGGGTGGTGCAATGGGGAAACAGATTTTCTTCAGCAGTATAGCCACTGGCAATCTGCCCATGCTGATGCAGCAACCCTGATTAAATTCAGTGGGCTGCATGCATGAAGGTACCCAGAAGTAGAAGGGGATCTCAGTTGGGAGGAAGAGGGTTAGCAGGAGGGGGACAAGAGGAAGGAATGAGAAGGGAAATATGATTAAAATACATTAGATATGCATGAAACTGTCAATAATTTAAAAGTAGAAAATAAAAACAATCTATAATCAACCAAGATAATGATTATAAAAACATTTTAGTGTTCCTTACTAATTTTCCCATCTTGCAAATCATTAAAACTTGTTTTGCACTTTAACATTACAAATTGTTTCCTCTTGACACTTAAGAGTAAACTTGTGTAGTATCTAACAACAGCAGCAACAATTCACTTTTCTATTTTGTTGTTGGTGGTGGTATGCATGTGCATTTCTTTGATTTTGATGGTATGAGATTATTTATTAATTGTGTTTTCATGGTTGTAGTTAAGCTTCTTAGGCAGCCTGGCGAGCTGATTAGTTTCTATCTTCAATTTGACAGAACCTAGAGTCACTTGGGAAGGGGAAACCTCAACTGAAGAACTGTTTTTATCAGACTGGCCTGCAGCCATATCTGCAATAGTTTGTCTTGATTAATAATTGATTTGAGCAGCAGCATCCCATACGCAGGAAGGCCTGGAATGTATAAAAGGCTGGCTAAGCACAAGTCATCCAGCAAGCCAGAAGCAGCTTGCCTCCATGCTTTCTTTCTGTTCCAGGTTTCTGCCTGGAGTTCCTGCCTTGACTTTCCTCAATAATGAATTGTGACCCTACAAGAGAAAGCTGACATTAAACCCTTTCCTCCCTAAGTTGTTTTTCGTCATTGTGTTTAGTCACAGCAAAAGAAAAGCAAACCAGAATACCTGGTTTTGAAATTCTTTCCATATTTCTACAATCACTTCTTAAACAAATGGTGAACTGCTAACTTATGAACTTCTATCATAAAAATTCCCTTAAACTACACAATAAAACACTTAAAAGAACACATCTAAAAGCATTAGTTGTATGTAAAAAATAAAAATAAAAACCAAGTTTAACATTATCTGCTTAAAATCTATTTTATTTATTTTTTTATAATTTTATATTTTTTAAAGATTCATTTATTTATTATATGTAAGTACACTGTAGATGTCTTCAGACACTCCAGAAGCGGGTGTCAGATCTTATTACAGATGGTTGTAGGCCACCATGTGGTTGCTGGGATTTGAACTCAGGACCTTTGGAAGAGCAGTCGGTGCTCTTAACCACTGAGCCATCTCACCAGCCCTAAAATCTATTTTATATAGAAAACAATTTTCACAATTGTAAGATAGAATTTTAAGAAAAATACTGAGTCAGATTTTTAATTTTCTACATACTTTACTTGGTTTTAGTTATTAAAAATAAAATTTCTTCACTTGTTTGTTTGTATTTTCCTGTATTTCTTTAAGGTATTTTTGCATTACCTCTTTCAGGATTTCTTCCTGATGACCCACGTTCTCCTGCATTTCTCTGAGCGATTTTTGTGTTTCCTCCTCATGGGATTCCATCTGTTGATCCATCGTCTCCTGCATTTCTTTAAGCAGTTCTCGTGTTTCCTTTGTAAGGGCATCTAACCGTTGATTCATTTCTTTAAGCACTTTTTGTGTTGCCTCCTTATGGGCATCCGTCTGTTGACCCATATTCTTCTGCATTTCTTTATGCCAATTTTGTGATTCCTTTGTGAGTGCATCTACCCGTTGATTCATCTCGTTAAGCGATTTTTGTGTTGTCTCCTTGTGCGCCTCCATCTTTTGATCCATGTTCTCCCGCATATCTCTAAGCGATTTTTGTGTTTCCTTTGTAAGGGCTTCTAACGGTTGATTCATGGTCTCCTGTAACTCTTTATGAGATTTATTTGTGTCCTTCTTGTGATCCTCTAATAGGATCATGAGAAGTGATTTTAAATCCAGATCTTGTCTTTCGGGTGTGGTGGGGTATCCAGGACTTGCTGCTGTTGGAGAGTTGGGTTCGGATGGTCCCACATTACTTTGATTACTGTTAGTAACATTCCTACGTTTGCCTTTTGCCATCTGGATACCTCTGGTGTTAGTTGGTCCTGCTGCCACTGGCTGTTGGTTGGACCTCCTGGGAGCCTGCAAAGCTATTTCTGCCCCCCCTGGATTACCAGGATTCCCCTGGCACCGATTTCTGGGGCCTGCCTGCTCCTGAGTGACTTTGGAGCCCTAATGTGCCTTGCCCCAAGTGATCTTATATTGGGGAGGCCTTGCACATCTAAAGGCTCAGCCTAGTGGATTCATGGAGCAGAGGTCGCCAAAGGGAGGCTGGCAGGCTCCTGCCCTGTGCAGGGGTGTGTGATCTCTCCTGGGGGGGGAGGGGCGTCCCTCTGCCAGGCAGAAGTCCCACAGCAGAGCCGGCGCGCTGGTCACTGCAGATCAGCCCAGCACCTGGGAGCAGGTTACACACAAGCCGCCCGAGACCGAAGTGATATCATGCCTGTCTGTCTCTGAGCCTGGCGGTCCCAACTACCTGGCCACTGGAGCAAAGATGGCGGAGGGCACTCTCCATGGCGCCGCTCACCCTGTAGACGCGATGGCCCGCCGATCTGGCACCCAGACGACCACAGCGCCGACCCGTTCTCGGGCACAGACGGAAGCCCCAACAGGCCGTGTCCCAAGTGATGTTATATTGGGGATAGGGAGCCTGGGGTACCCGTCTCTTCAGCGCAGTCCGCGGGAACAGAGGTCGCGGAAGGAAAGCTGGCAGGCTCCCGCCCAACGCGGGGTCCCTCTGCCAGGCAGAAGTCCCACAGCAGAGCTGGCACGCTGGTCACTGCAGACCAGCCCCGCACCTGGGAGCCGCACACAAGCCGCCCGAGACCCAAGTTACACTATGCCTGTCTGTCTCAGAACCTGGCCATCCCAACCTCCCAGTCACTGGAGCAAAGATGGCGGAGGGCACTCTCCGTGGCGCCGCTCACCCTGCAGACGCGATGGCCTGCCGATCTGGCACCCAGACGACCACAGCGCCCTAAAACAAACAAACAAGTGAAGGATCTCAGCAAATCCATCCAGGAACTAAAAAAGGAAGTAGAAACAACTAAGAAATCACAAAGGGAGACAACTTTGGAGATAGAAAACCTTGGGAAGAAATCAGGAGTCATAGATGCAAACATCAACAATAGAATACAAGAGATGGAAGAAAGAATCTCAGGTGCTGAAGACTCCATAGAAAGCATCGACTCAACAGTCAAAGAAAATGCAAAATGCAAAAAACGTGTAACCCAAAACATCCAGGAAATCCAGGACACAATGAGAAGACCAAACCTAAGGATTATAGATATAGATGAGAGTGAAGATTTGCAACTTAAAGGGCCAGTAAACATCTTCAACAAAATTATGGAGGAAAACTTCCCTAATTTAAAGAGAGAGATGCCGATGAACGTACAAGAAGCCTACAGAACTCCAAACAGACTGGACCAGAACAGAAATACCTCCCATCACATAATAATCAAAACACCGAATGTTCTAAACAAAGAAAGAATACTAAATGCAGTAAGAGAAAAGGGCCAAGTATCATACAAAGGAAGACCTATCCGAATCACATCAGACTTCTCACCAGAGACTATGAAAGCCAGAAGATCCTGGGCAGATCTCATGCAGACACTAAGACAGCACAAATGCCAGCCTAGACTACTATACCCAGCAAAACTCTCAATCACCATAGATGGAGAGACCAAGACATTCCATGATAAAACCAAATTTTCACAATATCTTTCCACAAATCCAGCCCTGCAACGGATAATAGGTGGAAACCTCCAATACAGGGAGAGAAACAACACCCTGGAAAAAATGAGATAATAACCTTCTTGAATCAAACCCAAAAGTAGATAACCACTCAAACATAAAGATAGCGTCAAGAATGGCAGATGGCAATAATCACTATGCCTTAATCTCTCTTAATATCAATGGTCTCAATTCCCCAATTAAAAGACATAGACTAGCAGACTAGATACGTAAACAGGACCCAGCATTTTGCTGCATGCAGGAAACGCACCTCAGTGTCAAAGACAAACACTACCTCAGAGTAAAAGGCTGGAAAACAATTTTACAAGCAAATGGCCCCAAGAAACGAGGTGGAGTAGCCATCCTAATATCGGATAAAATTGATTTTCAACCTAAAGTCATCAAAAAAGACACAGAAGGACACTACATACTGATCAAGGGAAAAATCCACCATCAAGAACTCTCAATTCTGAATATCTATGCTCCAAATGCAAGGGCACCCTCATTCGTAAAAGAAACTTTACTAAAACTCAAAGCACACATCGCACCGCACACAATAATAGTGGGTGACTTCAACACCCCGCTCTCTGAAATGGATCGTTCAGGAAAGCAGAAACTAAACAGGGACACAGTGAATCTAATTGAAGCCTTGGACCAAATGGAACTAACTGATATATATAGAGCATTTCATCCTAGAGCTAAAGAATACACCTTCTTCTCAGCTCCTCATGGTACCTTCTCCAAAATTGACCATATAATTGGTCACAAATCAGACCTCAACAGATACAAGAAGATAGAAATAATCCCATGCCTCCTATCAGATCACTATGGAATAAGGGTGGTCTTCAATGGCAACAAAAACAAAAGAAAACCCACGTACACATGGAGGCTGAACAATGCTCTACTCAATGATAACTTGGTCAAGGTGGAAATAAAGAAAGAAATCAAAGACTTTTTGAAAGTTAATGAAAATGAAGGCACAACATACCCTAATTTATGGGACACAATGAAAGCAGTGCTAAGAGGAAAATTCATAGCCCTGAGTGCCGCCAAAAAGAAACGGGAGACAGCATACACTAACAGCTTAATGGCACACCTGAAAGCCCTGGAACAAAAAGAAGCAAAAACACCAAAGAGGAGTAGAAGGCAGGAAATCATCAAACTCAGGGCTGAAATCAATCAAGTAGAAACAAAGAAAACCATACAAAGAATCAACAAAATGAGGAGTTGGTTCTTTGAGAAAATCAACAAGATAGATAAGCCCTTAGCCAGACTAACCAGAGGGCACAGAGATAGTATCCAAATTAATAAAATCAGAAACGAAAAGGGAGAGATAACAACAGAAACTGAGGAAATTCAAAAAATCATCAGATCCTACTACAAAAACCTGTATTCAACACAACTAGAAAATCTTGAGGAAATGGACAATTTCTTTGACAGATACCAAGTACCAAAATTAAATCAGGATCAAATAGACCATCTAAACCGTCCTATAACCCCTGAAGAAATAGAAGTTGTCATTGGAAGTCTTCCAACCAAAAAAAGCACAGGTCCAGATGGTTTTAGTGCAGAATTCTATCAGACCTTCAAAGAAGACCTAACACCAATACTCTTCAAACTGTTCCACAAAATAGAAACAGAAGGAACACTACCCAACTTGTTCTATGAAGCCACAATTACACTAATACCAAAAGCACACAAAGATCCGACAAAGAAAGAGAATCTCAGGCCAATCTCTCTTATGAATATCGATGCAAAAATACTCAATAAAATTCTTGCCAACCGAATCCAAGAACACATCAAAACGATCATTCACCACGATCAAGTAGGCTTCATCCCAGGGATGCAGGGATGGTTCAATATAAGGAAATCCATCAATGTAATCCACTACATAAACAATCTAAAAGAAAAAAACCACATGGTCATCTCATTAGATGCTGAGAAAGCATTTGACAAAATTCAGCATCCTTTCATGCTAAAGGTCTTGGAAAGATCAGGAATTCAAGGCCCATATCTAAACATAGTAAAAGCAATTTACAGCAAACCAGTAGCCAGCATCAATCTAAATGGAGAGAAACTTGAAGCAATCCCACTAAAATCAGGGACTAGACAAGGCTGCCCTCTCTCTCCATATCTTTTCAATATAGTACTTGAAGTTCTAGCTAGAGCAATTAGACAACAAAAAGCGGTCAAAGGGATACAAATTGGAAAGGAAGAAGTCAAACTATCACTATTTGCAGACGATATGATAGTATACATAAGCGACCCAAAGAACTCCACCAGAGAACTCCTACAGCTGATAAACGACTTCAGCAAAGTGGCCGGATATAAAATCAACTCAAGCAAGTCAGAAGCCTTCCTATACTCAAAGGATAAGCAGGCTGAGAAAGAAGTAAGAGAAATAATACCCTTCACGATAGCCACAAACCATATTAAGTATCTTGGCGTGACTCTAACCAAACAAGTGAAAGATCTGTATGACAAGAACTTCAAGTCTCTGAAGAAAGAAATTGAAGAAGACCTCAGAAGATGGAAAAATCTGCCATGCTCATGGATTGGCAGGATTAATATAGTAAAAATGTGCATCTTACCAAAAGTAATACACAGATTCAATGCAATCCCCATCAAAATCCCAACTCAATTCTTCATAGAGTTAGAAAGAGCAATTCAAAAATTCATCTGGAATAACAGAAAACCCAGAATAGCTAAAACTATTCTCAAGAGTAAAAGAACCTCTGGGGGAATCAGTATCCCGGACCTCAAGCTGTACTACAGAGCAATAGTGTTAAAAACTGCATGGTATTGGTACAGTAACAGACATGTAGATCAATGGAACAGAATTGAAGACCCAGAAATGAATCCACACTCCTATGGTCACTTGATCTTTGACAAAGGAGCTAAAACCATCCAGTGGAAAAAAGATAGCCTTTTCAACAAATGGTGCTGGCTCAGCTGGAGGTCAACATGCAGAAGAATGCAAATTGACCCATCCTTATCTCCTTGCACTAAGCTCAATTCTAAGTGGATCAAAGATCTCCACATAAAACCAGACACACTGAAACTAATAGAAGGGAAACTAGGGAAGAACCTTGAACATATGGGCACAGGGGAGAATTTCCTGAACAGAACTCCAATGGCTTATGCTCTAAGATCAAGAATAGACAAATGGGACCTCATTAAATTACAAAGTTTTTGCAAGGCAAAAGACACTGTCAAAAAGACAAAGCGGCAACCAACTAACTGGGAAATGATCTTTACCAACCTTACTTCCGACAGAGGGCTAATATCCAAGATATACAAAGAACTCAAGAAGTTAAACTCCAGAGAGGCAAGTAACCCTATTAAAAAATGGGGTACAGAGCTACACAAAGAGTTCTCACCTGAAGAATATCTAATGGCTGAGAAGCACCTAAAGAGATGTTCATCATCCTTAGTCATTAGGGAAATGCAAATCAAAACAACCCTGAGATTCCATCTCACACCAGTCAGGATGGCTAAGATCAAAAACACAGGAGACAGCAGTTGTTGGCGAGGATGTGGAGAAAGAGGAACACTCCTCCACTGCTGGTGGAATTGCAGGCTGGTACAACCACTCTGGAAAGCAGTCTGGCGGTTCCTCAGAAAACTGGGCATGACACTCCCGGAGGATCCGGCTATACCACTCCTGGGCATATACCCAGAGACTTTACCTGCATGCAATAAGGACACATGCTCCACTATGTTCATAGCAGCCTTATTTATAATAGCCAGAAGCTGGAAAGAACCCAGATGTCCCTCAACGGAGGAATGGATTCAGAAGATGTGGTATATTTACACAATGGAATACTACTCTGCAATTAAAAACAATGAATTCACGAAATTCCTAGGCAAATGGTCAGAACTTGAAAATATCATCCTTAGTGAGGTAACCCAATCACAAAAGAACACACATGGTATGCAGTCACTGATAAGGGGATATTGACCCAGAATCTCGGAATACCCTAGACACAATCAGCATATCAATAGATTTCTAAAAAGATGGAAGGAGAGACCCCTGGTCCTGGAAAGACTGGATGTAGGGGAACGCCAGGACAGAGTAATGAGAGGCGGTTGAATGGAGAAAAGAGGGAGGGAAGGGGGCTTATGGGAATTTCGGGGAGGGAGGAAATGGGAAAGGGGAAGTGATTTGGAATGTAAATTAAAAAAATAAAAAAAAAAGAATTATAAAGCTTAAAAAAAAATAAAATAAAATTTCTGAGAAAAAAGCCAGAGGTGATCTATAAATGACTACAAGTAAACAGTCTCTCCCAAATAGAGCAGCTGTCCATATGAGCTCATAGTGATTCTGACAGCATACACAGGATCAAACCAAACCGAATTCCAGCATGGAGGAAGGTGGGCATCGATTCTTAACCCTAGCCAAGGAGCGTATGTTAAGTTGACCACACTCCAGTGGAAGGTCACACGTCCACAAATAAGTGAGCAGAACAAACTGGACTTGAAGGGCTTTTAAAAAAAGGCACAATGTTGGGAAGCTGGGAAAGGGAGGTGAGAGGTGGAGGTGGGAGGAGTTGGGGGGGTAGATGAATATGATCAAAACACTTGTACAAAGTCCAATTTACAAAGCCAGAAAGTAGAGAAAAAAGCCTTTCTTAAAAATTCTTTAAGTTTTGGGGCTGATGAGATGACTTACTAGTTAAAGCAATTGCTGCCAAGACTGACAACTTGAATTCAATTCCTAAAACCTTCATGGTAGAGAGAGAGAGCACTAACTCTTGCAAGGTGTCTTCTGATCTCCGCATGTGTACTCTGCATGAATGTGAATGAAATACAGTAAAACTTCAAGTTTCCAGAGGAACAACTCAACTCATGGGCTTTAAGAGCAAAGTAACTAGACCAGACAGGCACTCTGTGACACGGCTTTATTTCTAATGCCCTGAAGGACTGAACAAAGTAAATTCTAAGGATGTCAACTGGCTGAGAGAAGACTCCAGGGGTTCTTTGCTACCTTTCTTTCAGTACTTCGAGCAATAAGGAGCTTCTCCTGCATGTTTACTTTAGCAGTACAAAAAATAGAAATCTTTAATACTGAAAGGTGACCTGACTCGAGATGCTTAGACATCTCCGAATTGCGAATAATTCCTTCTGTAAAACCCTTATCTTCTGGTTTTAAGAAAGATAGTACCTTTATAATCCCTTTCATGTTTTAGAACTAACCGCTGCCTTCTTTGGAGACCATTTTCCCAGAGTAATACAGCTGTGCTCACTTTATGAGCAAACTGCTCAGCTGATAGCAAGAAGAGAACAGGGCAAGTGTGAGAAGCAGTCAGCTTGGCTCACTTACCAGTTCAGAGATCTGATATTCTTTGAGTTCAAGCTCAATATCAGCCAAATGACACATTTGCCTTTAGTTATTTGCAACATGTGGAATCGATATAAGCAATATGCAAAAATATGAAGGAAGTTTTATAAGTTTATTTTATGGCATATCTGAGTCAAAGCAGACAATACAGAAAGTTCTGCCTTTCTTAAAGTCATTCCCGAGTAATAAACAGTACTATTTTCTAGGAATAATTTCCGCCAAATCCCTGAAATTATTTGTGTGACCTTGTTTTCCTCCAGGAATTCTTTAATCAAATATTTAGTGATTAGGCTACAAGATGCAGTCCTCTGTCTCGATGAACTTAAGTGAAAGAGAAAGCAAAATAAAACACTTGAGACTCCTCAAAAAGGTCACAGGGGAATGCAAAAGATGGAAACATTTCTTTAATTTAATTTGTTCATCAATCCAGTGCTGTTTCCTCACAGGGCTGTCTTGTGCCTATTACACCAGTGAAAGGATAGTGAGAAATAAAAAAGTAGCTTACAAAGGGCAGTCTAGTTTGGGGGTGGGGGGCAGGCGCAGCACTAACCAAACCAACAAATACTGTTGGTATGGCCTGTAATAGTAGCAAGTGGGAGGAAAAGGCAGGAGGATTACAGTGAGTTTCAGGTCAGCTTGGGCTACATTGTGAACCCTTGTTGAGAGCCCAAGAAGAGGGCAATGTTTACAGATGCAACTTAGAAGGCTGTGGGACAGGAAGCTGTCCACAACCCTTCTTGAAAAGAAACTAAATGGGGGTGGTTAATGATAGGAAAATAGTCTAAACAGCCTAAAAGGACTCCCATTGAGAACTCACTTTCTAACAGGTGCCGCACACATGAAATTAAACCACCATCTAGTAAACATCTATGCTGCAACTTCAACACTTTTTTCAAACAGGACCCAGTGTTGTCGTTCTGAGAAACAAATGCAAACTTACCAAGTGGATTTCATGTTGTGTTGTCTCCCTAAATTGATGTATGTATTTAAGTAAGATGGCTATATTTAGAGTCTGGGTCTTTAAAGAAATAGTTAAATTAAAAATCAGGGCCTCAATCCAGTTTCGGCAATGCTCTAAAGGTGATGCATGCCTCTAGTCCCAGCAGGAGGCAGTGGTGGGCAGATTTCGGAGTTCAAGGCCAGCCTGGTGTACAAACTCTGTCCCTCGTGTGTGTGTGTGTGTGTGTGTGTGTGTGTGTGTGTGTGTGTGTGTGTGTGTGTGACAGAGAGAGAGAGAGAGAGAGAGAGAGAGAGAGAGAGAGAGAGAGAGAGAGAGAGGTGGGGGTCTCTTGAGGGTAGAGGTGGAGTTAGGTACAAAGTAAAGGCAAAGAAATACCACCATCTACAAGCCAAGGAGAGTCCTCAGGGGACTCCAACCCTTGAACTCAGACTTCCAGCATCCAGAACTGCGAGGGAATACTTTTCCGTTGCTTAAGTCACATAGTCTGTGGTATTTTGCTACTGCACTCCCAGCAAGTTAAAATTCCAGTCTATAAGAAATACTGACATAAAATAAGAATAGCTAAGCATCAAGTAAGATTAGACAATGGGACCAGATAACAAACTTCTTTCTAGAAATAGACTAGAACCTGAACTGAAAGAGTAATTAGTGTTCCCCCTCTCTTTGCTTAAGGCAAGTAGATCAGGTTAGTGGTAATATCATATTTAGCATCTGATGAATCTGCCTTTCCCCCAACAGACTCTGAGATCGTCCAGGGCAGAGATTATCAGCCACTTATCCTACTTCCATTGACATAAGAGTTCACACTCAACACATAATAAAATCTACACATAATGTTGTATTTATTATTTCTACATAAATAAAAACAGGTTCTGCAGGGAAAAGAGACCCTTTTTCTTTCCTGCATTTATAGAAGCAGATAATTCAAGTACCTGGGCAAAGATGTGAATTGATTCTCATTTCCCCAAACTGTTCATTTATTCATACTCAGGCCAAGTCACCACAGGACAAGGCAGTCAAATATGACCATTTTATGCTGCCATCCTGGAAATGGATTTTTACTTCACATCTTGCCACAATGTTCTAAAACCTCCCTTGGACCCATTATGCCATCTGTGTACATTCTGGAGCAGTTACAACAATAATGCCTATGTCCCACAGAAATAAGACTTTTTAAAATGTTATGCAGTTACCGTGAACATGCAGTAAACACTTCACCAAAGTGAGTAACAATCCTTTAACATTTTAAAGGAAAGGGGAAACTACCAAATGGGGTTAATTCACATTATAGACTAATGGTCTGCAAACTTTCATTTGAAAGTGAAGTACAAGAAAAGAGAAAAAAGGCTTTGACAGAACTACTTTTCACTGTAAAAATAAACCTCTTTCAAGCAATTTGTATGTGTTTCTCCCAAGTCAAATTGCTGAGTTTCAAACAAAAATTAAAAGCACCACCCAGCTACAACCTTTAAAACCTAGACTTTCTAATGGGAATGGTAAGACAATCTTAGTGAGGGAAACATTGCTGGGAACTGCAAGGAAAGCAGAGTCTACAGCAAACACTTCACACACCAGTCACAGGGCACTTGTTGACAGGTGATACTTAGATTGATTGCAGTGACCACGATGTAACTGTGCTACAACTGTCATTTTTCACATGGCATCTGATAGTAACATTTCCTGTGTTCTGGTGTTGGTCCAAATTGCATCAATATATTCGCCCTTTGGTTCCTACAAGTTTAAAATTCACTTTTAAACTAAAGAATCTCTTGAACAGCAAATTAAAAGAGAACTTAATTTCAAGTAGTAAAATGAGAAGTGATTTTACATATGTTATATTGCTATATGTTAAGGAAATTTCTCCTTATTAATGTTCTCCCTGACATATAAGTATTATTTCCCATTTTCCTCACATAGACTACAACTTCTATTAAATTCTCTTTCATTTGGAAACATTTCCCCTGATCTATTCAAGATGTTTTGGACAGTGGTTTTCTTTTTCTTTTGAGACAGGGACTATTACATAACCCTAGCTGTCCTGGAACTCACTTTAGACTGGGCTGGACTAGAACTCCTAAGAGATCCACCTGTCTTTGCCTCCTAGGTGCTGGGATTAAAGGCGTGAGCTATCAGAACAAGCTAGTTTTTTTTTCTGTGTATGCATGTACACTCCCCCCACCTCATGCAGTGCATGTGTGTACAGTGTACATGGAAGCCAGAAGAGGACACTGGATACCCTAGATCTAAAGTTACAAATGGTTTCAAGGTGCCACATGGGCACTCAGAATTGAATCTGGGTTTTCTGCAAAAGCATCAAGTGTTTTTAACTACTGAGCTATCTCTATAGCCTAGACAAAAATTATCAAGATGAATGCTATATGAGGAAATTTTTTAAAAGGTCTACCTTCCAAGCTGAGCACAGTAGCTCAAATCTGTAAGGTTGTATTCAAGAGGCTTAAGGAAGAAGAATTGTTCTAAATTCCAGGGCAGCCTGGGCTACAAATACGCCAGTATGAGTGAGACCCTGTCTTAAGAAATATTTTACACACACACACACACACACACACACACACACTTATAGCGAACTTCTCCAAGATGCTGGAGACATCAGTGACTTTATACATTATTCTTCCCTATGTCTCCAATAATGACTGGACTTTCTGAAACTGCTGATCATGTAAGATCAATTTGGCTTGTCATCAAAGAATCTAAAACCTGTATTCAAGAGAAGTTTGTATCCTTCGAGTCAAAAAATATCAAATTGAATAACCTACAGTGGCTAGAAGTACAAAGAGGTTACGGGGAAGCAGGTGCTTATATGCTGACACACCCAAAAAGAGGTCGCCAACCCAAGAGAAGCAACTGTATTCATCAGAGAATCAGAATTCAAATTTCTCAATTCATAAGTACCTTAAAGTCTATGGGGACAAAAGGAGAACATACATTAATAATATCACAAGTAAATATAAGCTAGATACTAGACATTAATAAGTGTCATTAAGCCTATTTATTAATGGGCAGAAGGAACTTCTTGTCTACATAAGTTCTAAGTCATAGAAAACATGTTATAGAGACAAAGTGGTTGTTGAATATCCAAAGACAAAATACTAATATTTCAACCAAGATCTTCATTTAGTTGTAAAAATGTTTTCTTTCCCAGGACAGATAAACTAAGGAAGTCAAAGTAATAAAAAAATAATTTCTAGAGTACCTCATAGGTTAAAAAAAAGTGAAGTCACTTATGACTAGAATGAGACCAAATCAAGGGCAGCATAAGAATTTTTATGTGAAAAAAATCCATCCATATTTGTAGGTTTTTATATGCTGTTGAGGTTGCTTCCAGCCCTAATACCGACCAACAAAGCCCTGAATTGATATTCGCTGACAAACAACATAAACACTCTGTAGGTAACTAATAAGAAAAATGTGTAAATTTGCCTTTTTTATTTTTTACAGGTAATAGAAAAGTTGTCAATGTGATTTTCAAGTAGGAGAAAAAAACATGCACTTGTCATGACATTTTCAAATACTTTAAGTTATGTAACAAAGCTTTTCCCAGACCCATTAAGTCCCACAGTGCCTACAAGCCTTGTGTAAGGAAACGCTGGGTACAGAAGGCTCCAGGCAGCATCTGATCATATGGGTTGAGGTACCTATACATTCTCTTAGGATGGAGTCAATAAAAGAACTCCACCCCACTCCTCTCTTTCAAAATGAACCTAGGCTTTTAGTGAACAGCGGAGACACACTCCAGGTCTATTTTTTTGTGGTAATGTCTAGTTTTTGTAGGCCCAATGATCACGTTGCCTATGCTTACTTTATTACAATTACTAAACTCTATAGAAAATAGCATTTTCAAAATATAGCATTTAAAGAGTCCTTTTTGTACTGTTCCTCCCCCAAAAGCTTGCTTTAATAGAGAACAATGTAAGACAGGCTGTGGGGGCCAAAGCTGGGGATTCCTATGCCACCTCCCCTCATACAGGGGATCCCTGTGTTCACATAGGCCCCTACAGCCTGCTTCTGAGACAGCAATGTGATGCTGTGTGAACAGCCTGACAC
>BTHU01000023.1:51914303-51939303 GCA_036184795.1 Tokudaia tokunoshimensis
AAATTCACATGGGTATCCTGGAACAAAGTGACTATTCACACCTCAATTTAATTTTAAAATAACAATATATATATATATAAAACCAAGTACCCAGTACCTACTGGATACATGAATTAAACTGTGAACTTCTGGAAGGTTTGGACTGATATAGAACCCAATAATTCATGCTCACTGTAAGTACTCTAGAAAATTTTATCTAAAGAATCTTTAAATTCTTGAACAAAAATGCCTCTTTTCATGACTAAATTAAGAACTGTCATTAATATAGGTCTACTGAAGATTTACCTTTCAAATTCTAGTACCTTCAATTTCCACATACCTTTAAGTCTATTACACAAATTATCAGTCTTGACTCCAAAAAGGTTGAGACAAGCTTTCTTGTTTTTCTTGCTACTCACATTAGTTTCCTATCCATCTTATTTGCAAAATCTATGTTAACTTAGCTATTTTGCAAATATGGAACAACAGAGGGTGAGAAAAAAATGCTGATTTGACAACACTACTGTACTTTGCAAAAGAAATTATTTCCATAGGCTACAGAAATAACTTATTTGGATTACTTCAATTAATTCTAATACAAAACATTGCCACCACTTCATTAATCAGCCGCTTTTGAGGATTCCTTTTCTAAGAAGTCTTTTTGGTAATTTGATTAGAAAGAATGGTGGCACACATTATCATGATTCAGTATGTCCATCGAACAGACAATTTACAGCAAGTTCTTGATAACGATGAGCTTAAAAAATACAGTAATTTCTTCATTTCAGGATCCTTTCTTTTTATAAAAATGATTTTTCAGTTGTTGACAGTAGACGTTGCTGAATAAGCATTAGGAAATATTTCAGTGCTTTAAGAGGCATTTCTTTCCCTCTCCCCACAGAGCCCCCCCCACGAATGATGCAGTAATTAAAACCTAATTATTATCTTCATTTTAAACAAAACCTAAAGTGAATACCAATTAATAACAACATCCTAATGAGCATCTGCTGTGATGAAATTGAATATGAATGTGCTGCAAATTTCGGGTAATTTATTTATTTATTTTTTTTTAGGGTAAGTGCCACTGGTCGCTTTCTGCTGTTAGAAGATTATATAGAATGTACACCATTTTCTGTGAAGTCATTCTGCACATGGAAATTTCCATCTGAAGAGACAGGGGTGGCTTCAATATCACAGACGTCAAAATAACCAAGTATTGGCCATATTGTCTTTATAGGGATAGAGGACAATTCTACTGTCTTCTATTCAGAAAAAGAATTTACTGTCTTCTATATGAAGGGTTTTCTTTTGTGATGTTTTGTTTCTATTTAACATTTAGAAATCATTTGAGGGCTAGAGAGATGGCTCAGTGGTTAAGGGCACTGACTACTCTTCCATAGGACCCAAGTTCAAGTCCGAGAATCCACGTGGCAACTCACAACTAACTGTCTGCAACTCCAAGATTTGACACCCTCACACAGGAAAAACACCAATGCACATAAAGAAGTGAGGTAACTCAATCACAAAAGAACACAAATGGTATGCAGTCACTGATAAGGGGATATTAACCCAGAATCTCAGAATACCCAAGACGCAATTCACATATCAATAGATTTCCAAGAAGATGGAAGGAGAGACCTCTGGTCCTGGAAAGACTGGAATGTAGGGGAATACCAGGACAGAGAAGCGAGAGGGGGTTGAATGGGGAAAAGAGGGAGGGAAGGGGGCTTATGGTACTTTCGGGGAGGGAGGAAACAGGAAAGGGGAAATGACTTGGAATGTAAATAAAAAAATATAGAAAATAAAAAAAAGTTTAAAAATATTTGAATCCATACCCTCTTTTACATGTAAAGATGTACAACTAATACAATGAAGTTTAAATATAATTTTCAAATTGGAAGAAACAAAAGATAAAATGAAGATTTGAAAGTCATCACCTTGGTTTCCTATACAAACTATAGATGATATAAAAATATTATTTAAGCTAGAACTACTGAGGTAATCATTTGATATCAGATTTATAAATAGAACATTAAGAAGTAAACTGTGAAGAGAGAATGAGATTCTTAAGACAGAGCCTTAGTCTCCATATCTATAGTACATATTGGCAAGGCTAGATTAGTTCAAGTAGGTTATGTTTGTATGTTTCAGGGACTTGTCCAAATGTTTAGTTTTAAATTTTATTAATTAAAAATTTAATGGTATGCTGATACATAGGAGATATCATATATCTCAGACATTAAATTTTAACGAATATGTAGATATCTGCTATATATAAACATTTAAGACATCTGACTCAAAAATATTAACTGATGTGCCCACTGATGGAATTTTAAAAATTCTATAAAGATAAAACAGACAACTATATTGTTAATAGTATATCTATTCTGCATATGACAGATGCTTTTACAATTCTATATGAAATTTTATTTGAAAAAGGGTTCCCTTGGGTTGGGTAGTTTTCAGAATGTCCTTTTAGGTATAAGCTAGACAAAAAATTATAACTTGACTGTTTTCTTATTTGCAAAGGGTCACTGGTCCTTTCTTGGCACAAGTGACCAAACATCTGCCTTTCATTAGAATAAAAAAATTCTAGAATTTCCTATCCTACTTCCATCCAAAAAAGACTTTGGAAAATTGACATGTAGAATGTTTGTTCAGCTTTCTAATATCTTGATAACTGCTCTTAAGCAGCCAGTTATCATTGCTATAAATAAATAGCAAGTTACTAGAATAAACATACATCACTAGTATAAATAAAATGGAATAAGATTGGGATGAAAATATAGCCAATTTCATTGACCTACCTACATGTTAAGGTGAAATCTGGGTTAAGAAACATTTCAGAACAAGTTTGCTTCATATGCAATAAGGTGAGCATCTGGGATGTTAATCAATCAGGCTAGCATCATCCAAGTATTCATTCAACTAACTGAGGGCACACCAAGCATTTTTAGGACTCCACTTGAGAACATGAAGGCAACAGTTTAAGATCGTATAAACTGAGCTGGGCGTGGTAGTATGCACCATTATATATGCTGGATCCAGAAGGCAGAGGCAAATAGAGGATCTCTGTGGTTTCAAGGACAGCCTGATCTACATAGTCAGTTCAAGGACAGCCAGGGCTACTTAGAGAAACAAAGTCTTTAAAAAAACAAAAACATAGTATTAGGTCAAGTCCAGTGTGGGTACATTTTTTCTATTGTCTTATCATATTTTTTGTATGTGCATGCATGCCCATGCTACACTACCTGCATAAAAATCAGAGGACAAATTGGCAGGATTAAGTTTCTCTTTCCACTATGTGAAGCCTTGGTTCATCAGGCTTGATGGAAAGTGCCTTTATACTGGTCTACAGGTACATCTTCTATATCAGAGTTAAGTGTATCTCCTTTCACCTTTTACCCACTCTCATTCCCTTTCTATAATATTTTGTCTTTATCTGAGACATGGTCTCATTTTGTAGACCAGGATATCTTGGAATATGCTACATGGAGCTTATATGGACCCTTGAAGTGTAGGGATTACAGGTATGCACAACCACACCCAGCTTTTATAACTTTTGATTAGGTTCTGATACTATGCTGAGAAGTCCCTGACAGCCATATTCATTCTAAATTTCTGATAATATTTCATTAACATAGCCATTTGATGACAAAATGCAAATCAGTTATAAGTCAAAAATGTATGTTCCTTTAACTTATATAATACAGTATGTAATGCTTTACAGTGCATTCAATCCTCATAACTAGAAGAGAACAGAAGCAACTGGGATTATTTTCCATATTTTATACAACTCAGCAAGGTAAAATCATGTTTATAATTCCAGATCTAATCAAAAACAGTGTAATTCTAGTCAGTTTTGAAAAATGAGTAGACTCAAAATTGGAATGACTATTCATAGCTAGACTTAAGAAAGCTACAGTATTTTATGGCCAAATAGTATCTCATATCTTGGCGAAAGATGTGGATCTAGTCTGGATGATATATACGTACATCAACAAAGATTTTTCCAAATGCTTTATATGCATTAAGTCTAACTATGTTAAAAGCACTTCAAGTTTAGGATGACAAGACAGTTTTCAGATCAGTCTCCTCTGTTGTATTTAATCGTAAACATGTAAAATAGCTATTCTGGTTATCTTTATTTTATAGGAAGAAAGCTGAGACTCAGGCTACTGGACTTGTCTTAGGTCATTCAGCTAGCTGGTAAGAGGCACACCCAAATTCTGGTGCAGGTTTTCAGTGTCTAAGCCTCTTGATCATCCAATGCTCCTTTTCATTCACACACTTCCAACTACTAGTCATTCTCCCAATCAACTGGGGTTTGTGTTGTTTATTTTCCTGTGGCCAGTTTTCTACCAGAAATATTAGCTTTGTTGCCAGAGGTCATCTATTCACATGGACTAGATACCTTCCTTCCAGCAGTAAAGATAGTGTGATATCATATTCAAAGCACGGCCAAGCAAAGGTCAGTGAAGTTTGATCATCAGACTACAAAAGGGACACTGGCTTGAGGTTAGAGGCAGAGGCTGGATAAGAAAGTGACCAAACCAAATAAAAAGGCTTTCCAATGTGCATCATTGCACCCTAGAGACTTAATATCCAATTCTGCCAATTTAACCTTGTAAGTTCTGTTTATATTAATTCTTGAAAGCAACTCTAAAATTTTTGCCTCAAAGGTGCATACAGTGGTGTATGACTGAAATTCCAATGGGGTGCCAAGTTCAAGGCTACAAAAGTAGACACATAAAAAAAAAATAAAAACATGGGCCAACAATTTGGCTCTACAACTAAAAGCATGTGCCATGCAAGCCTGCTGGCCAAAGTCTGATTCCAAATCAGACCATGGAGAAGACAAAGTTGTCTTTTGACCTCCGTATGCATGCATGACCAAGATGAGCCCTAACCCCTACAGATAAAGTAAAACAAACAAACAAACAAACAAACAAATAAATGGTGGTTCTAATACATTATGGACAAGTATGAAAATGCTATAACTGAACATTACGTATAGTTAATAAATGCTAAGAAAACATTTAAAACAAACAAATAAAAACAAAAAAACTTCTCCTTCTGATTGGAGAGATGTCAGCATTTGAGTTCTCAGAAATAAAGTTTACTAACTGAACACATTAAGTCTTTAAGTATATACTTGAAAAAGTTTTCATTTGGATTTAGAAATTGCTATTAGAACCTCAAGAGGCTTTGCTTTACTTGGTTTTACAAATGAAAATACAGAGGCTCCTAGATGCCAAGTAGGCTCTCATTTGAAAAGGTAAGTGGGGGTGTAAACACAGTACCTCAAGGCACTGTTATGAGGGGTGAGTAATATGTAGGAAACACTCAACGTAGCACCTGGAATACAGCAAGTGCTAAGTAAATGGCAACATTATAACTATTAGCTATAAACACTTACCCTTGGGAAGTTTCCTGAAATAAACCAAACTGGTACTTCCAAGAAGACTTTTTAAAATTTCGGTACTTATTCAAGAGCCAAGGTCAAACAAAAGTTGTCAATGTTGTAAGCAAATTAAAAGATGGTGGTTAAGACTTCAGTACCAATTATGGTAAGCAAATAACCCGACTTAGCATTTATCTTTCCAATAGGCTGCATTGGGACAAAATACTTCTTTGGTCTTAGTTTCTTCATAGTTTGTGTCAACCCTGTTACTGTACTATGGTATATTCAAGGACAGGGATTCAATCTTAAATACAAACTCAGGGTTCTCTCAAGACTCTGGCACAGACAAGAATAAGGATGGCATATATTTTTAAGAAAAAAAAAGCTAAGAGTCAAGCTAAACCAGGGCATTCATTCCATGCTACTCAACATAAACATGTGCATTAAGGTTGCTAATAATATCTCAAACTGGAACAGATTGGGTTTGAATCTCACTTCTGGTGTTTACTAATGTGATCCTGAACAAAGTGTCTATCAGTGTTTATGCACATGTAAAACAGAGACAAGAGGAGTAGTTCATAGGATTAAGGTGTGGAAAATACTTAGAAGTGTGTCTAAAACACAGTAAGCGACCACAATTTCTTTTATTCTTTAAACTGTTTAAATTTGGCTACATCATACTTTTAATTAATCTCTACAGTATTTGCTTTATATGGCTCTTTTTTTTATTATTTATTTTATTTTATTTTTTTAATTTACATTCCAAATCACTTCCCCTTTCCCGTTTCCTCCCTCCCCGAAAGTCCCATAAGCCCCCTTCCCTCCCTCTTTTCTCCATTCAACCCCCTCTCATTACTCTGTCCTGGCGTTCCCCTACATCCAGTCTTTCCAGGACCAGGGGTCTCTCCTTCCATCTTTTTAGAAATCTATTGATATGCTGATTGTGTCTAGGGTATTCCGAGATTCTGGGTCAATATCCCCTTATCAGTGACTGCATACCATGTGTGTTCTTTTGTGATTGGGTTACCTCACTAAGGATGATATTTTCAAGTTCTGACCATTTGCCTAGGAATTTCGTGAATTCATTGTTTTTAATTGCAGAGTAGTATTCCATTGTGTAGATATACCACATCTTCTGAATCCATTCCTCCGTTGAGGGACATCTGGGTTCTTTCCAGCTTCTGGCTATTATAAATAAGGCTGCTATGAACATAGTGGAGCATGTGTCCTTATTGCATGCAGGTAAAGTCTCTGGGTATATGCCCAGGAGTGGTATAGCCGGATCCTCCGGGAGTGTCATGCCCAGTTTTCTGAGGAACCGCCAGACTGCTTTCCAGAGTGGTTGTACCAGCCTGCAATTCCACCAGCAGTGGAGGAGTGTTCCTCTTTCTCCACATCCTCGCCAACAACTGCTGTCTCCTGTGTTTTTGATCTTAGCCATCCTGACTGGTGTGAGATGGAATCTCAGGGTTGTTTTGATTTGCATTTCCCTAATGACTAAGGATGATGAACATCTCTTTAGGTGCTTCTCAGCCATTAGATATTCTTCAGGTGAGAACTCTTTGTGTAGCTCTGTACCCCATTTTTTAATAGGGTTACTTGCCTCTCTGGAGTTTAACTTCTTGAGTTCTTTGTATATATTGGATAATAGCCCTCTGTCGGATATAAGGTTGGTAAAGATCATTTCCCAGTTAGTTGGTTGCCGCTTTGTCTTTTTGACAGTGTCTTTTGCCTTGCAAAAACTTTGTAATTTAATGAGGTCCCATTTGTCTATTCTTGATCTTAGAGCATAAGCTATTGGAGTTCTGTTCAGGAAATTCTCCCCTGTGCCCATATGTTCAAGGTTCTTCCCTAGTCAATGCAATCCCCATCAAAATCCCAACTCAATTCTTCATAGAGTTAGAAAGAGCAATTCAAAAATTCATCTGGAATAACAGAAAACCCAGAATAGCTAAAACTATTCTCAAGAGTAAAAGAACCTCTGGGGGAATCAGTATCCCGGACCTCAAGCTGTACTACAGAGCAATAGTGTTAAAAACTGCATGGTATTGGTACAGTAACAGACATGTAGATCAATGGAACAGAATTGAAGACCCAGAAATGAATCCACACTCCTATGGTCACTTGATCTTTGACAAAGGAGCTAAAACCATCCAGTGGAAAAAAGATAGCCTTTTCAACAAATGGTGCTGGCTCAGCTGGAGGTCAACATGCAGAAGAATGCAAATTGACCCATCCTTATCTCCTTGCACTAAGCTCAATTCTAAGTGGATCAAAGATCTCCACATAAATAAAACCATACAAAGAATCAACAAAACGAGGAGTTGGTTCTTTGAGAAAATCAACAAGATAGATAAGCCCTTAGCCAGACTAACCAGAGGGCACAGAGATAGTATCCAAATTAATAAAATCAGAAACGAAAAGGGAGAGATAACAACAGAAACTGAGGAAATTCAAAAAATCATCAGATCCTACTACAAAAACCTGTATTCAACACAACTAGAAAATCTTGAGGAAATGGACAATTTCCTTGACAGATACCAAGTACCAAAATTAAATCAGGATCAAATAGACCATCTAAACCGTCCTATAACCCCTGAAGAAATAGAAGTTGTCATTGGAAGTCTTCCAACCAAAAAAAGCACAGGTCCAGATGGTTTTAGTGCAGAATTCTATCAGACCTTCAAAGAAGACCTAACACCAATACTCTTCAAACTGTTCCACAAAATAGAAACAGAAGGAACACTACCCAACTCGTTCTATGAAGCCACAATTACACTAATACCAAAAGCACACAAAGATCCGACAAAGAAAGAGAATCTCAGGCCAATCTCTCTTATGAATATCGATGCAAAAATACTCAATAAAATTCTTGCCAACCGAATCCAAGAACACATCAAAACGATCATTCACCACGATCAAGTAGGCTTCATCCCAGGGATGCAGGGATGGTTCAATATAAGGAAATCCATCAATGTAATCCACTACATAAACAATCTCAAAGAAAAAAACCACACTGAAACTAATAGAAGGGAAACTAGGGAAGAACCTATATGGCTCTTAATACGCCACTCTTTCATAAAGTTATATAGTTTATAAGCTCTTATGAGAAGGAAATTATAGCTATGGATATAGTTTGTGGTGAATGATGCCACTGCACAGTACAGCATCTAGAAACTCCAAAAATGATGCTGAAGGAAAATTGAAATATTTTAGGTGAGAGGGCTGGTTAGCTCTTAACAGAAAGTGAAGAGGTAGATTTTGGAGATATGGTAAAAACCCTTGGGTCAGTCAGTCAGTCATAATCTCTGTAAGTTTGAGTTTGCCCATCTGCAAACCATCCACTTGGAGGGTTGTGGGGACACATCACAAGCTTAATAAAATGTTTGAAACAAGTCTACTGTCACATACAGAAATGGTGGGCACTCAATGGCTTAAATTATTACTTAGGAGTTACACTTTGTAATACCTTTGCTTTGGTGCTAAGATACCCATCATTACATTTTAATGGTCCTAGAACAAAGATAAGTTTTATAGCTGCTGGTCTAACTAACCATTTCTTTCTCTCTTAAATCCTATTACTAAATCAGCAGTATATCTTATAATTGGCATGATAAAAGGGAAAGGCAGTAGGCATAAACCAAGTTAATATTTCTGCCTTCTGTGCTCTCCTAATTCAATAGTAAGACCTTAAATTCTTGTTAATATCCAGTTTTCCCAGTTCATTATACTTCTATGCACACAGCTCAGTCAATGAAATAATGAATAGTCTGTTCGCAAACATGACTCAGGCTCTTTGGCCACAAACTCAGTATCCTAACTGACTACCATAGTACTAGATAAGAACTAATTCTTACACTAAGAGATCACTTAGTAGACTCCAATCATTTGGGTCTCAAGTAGTTTTTTGAAAATAGCATAGTAATAGAGTCATGGAAGATGTCTCATGATCTTTCTACATTTTGCTTTGTACAAAAATCCTTTCAGTAACAATTCACCATAAGTATACTTTTCAGATGTCAAAAATAACCAAAGAAGGGCATTAACATTCATGCATATTCACTGCCTAAGTTCTTCTACCTTACCAGATAATACTATTTTGACAAAACCAAAGCCAAAGCAAACTGGCATGGTAGCACTTTAACATTTTTAGGGTATAGCAGAAATTACAGTATGTACTAATTCTTTAATTACAAACTAGGTCAGTTTATACACAATATCTAGGATTTCTTTCTGAAAGTTTACCTAAGCTGTCTTCTACACCCATTTAATAGGAAACCAAGCCACCCTATAGAGAACAGTTTTTAAAAAAAAAAAATCAAACTGGCTAACAGACTTTCTTTGGAATTACCATGAATGTATTTTCTCTCAAGCAGTTTCACCTAAAAAGGGAGGAAAAAACCACTTATTTCCTAGAACAGTGTTTATAAAGCCTTCAAGACTGAAGAAATTTCATTAGGAAAAGTCAGGAAATGAAAACTAAAATCCTGTCTAGGCTCTATATCCCCCCACTTGGGGTATTACATGGGAAAGCTTTTTATAAGGTATCCCAGCAATGCTCTCCCTCCCATTTAAAACACCTCACCAGATCAAGATCTCATCCTAATGTTATATTTTCTCTTTTACTTGTAACACGTTAACATACTCGGCGGGGGGGGGGGGGGGGGGGGGGGGGGGTCCCTTTAGAAACTTCAATGACCACTGTTAACTCTTTCATACTTCCTAAACCTATGCTACACTGTTGCTTATTTGGTTACTTGGTTTCTTCCTAGGCTACATTGTTGACTCTTCCGCCTGCTCTTGGGATTCCTTTTCTCCTATTGGGTTGCCTTGTCCAGTCTCTGTATGAGGGCTTTTGCCTTGTATTTGTATCTTGGTTTTTGCATTTGGTTGCTGTCTCTTGGAAGTTCGCTCTTTTCCGAAGGAAAACAGAAGGGGAGTGGATCCAGGGAAGAGAGAAGGCAGTGGTAGTGGTGGTGGGAGCTGGGAGGGGGAAACTGTGGTCAGAATGTATGAGAGAGACTCTATTTTAAAAAAAAGAAAGGAAGAGAAAAGTATCCTACTTCTTCCGCATTTTCCTTGACTGGAACTGTTTAATTCTTTATTACTATAGCAGAAGGGTTTCAATATGAGCCCTAGAAATCAGGTTTCTCTCAAAACATTTTCTACCCACTTATCTCATTTGAAGGTCTTGCATTTTAGTCACTACCCTCTTGAACATACAAACTGGCATCCGATCATTCCAAAACATAATTCACATCCTTGTTTTCCTCTTTCTGCCTTAGGACACCTCAATGCTTTGCAAATTTTCTTCCAGACAAGTACAAAAAAGCATTAGTCCTTGTTTTCTCAAAATAGTATACCACTGGCATATAGTAATTGTTGAGGAAATACTATCACAATACCAAAAAAAAAAAAAAGAAGAAGAAGAAGAAGAAAGCAGGAGGAAATGTTGCTGTTATCAAGTCTAAAAATGTTTTAAAGAGGCTAGGATTGAAACATAGTAGGAAAGCTTAAGGTGCTCAAGAGTAATTTCTAACATAAGATGTTTAGCTGCAGCTGGGCAGTGGTGGCACACGCCTTTAATTCCAGCACTTGGGAGACAGAGGCCTTTAATCCCAGCACTTGGGAGGCAGAGGCAGGTGGATTTCTGAGTTCGAGGCCAGCCTGGTCTACAGAGCGAGTTCCAGGACAGCCAGGGCTATACAGAGAAACCCTGTCTCAAAAAACCAAAACAACAACCAAAAAAAGTTTAGCTGCATAAGAGGTCCAAGTACCAGATTAAGATCTGGGTTCTCATCTGTGAAGGATATTTGTCCACGTAAATAACTGCTAAAGCATTTTAAAAGTACCTCCCCACTTTTTTTCTGATGAACTTTAATAGAGCAGCATCATAAGTAAAATACATAAAAGTAGAAAATACTTCAGAGATGCCTTTCAATAGGGTCTGAAGTCCCATCCAGAGAAAACTGCTTCATTTCTTTTTCCTTCCTTTCTCTTCTTTTGTGTTATGAGATAGTCTCTTGATTAACTGACCAGGCTGACCTCAAACTCATGAACCACTTCTGTAAATGTGAGATCTCAAGAGTGTGATACCATGTCCAGTCACTCACTTTTAATGTTGGTATAAATACCACGGGATGAAATCAGATGTAGTCACTACGTTTATAATTCCAGCACTTGGAAGATGGAGAAAGAGAATCGGAAATTAAGTGTCATCACGCATTATAACAGCAAGTCAGAAATGGCACCCTGTCACTAAAAATCCAAAATGAAAAAAAAAGCTAAAAATAAATAAATGTCACAGAGGTAAATTGCTACATCAGCTAATGGTAAGCCCAATATAAAATGGTGTATGATCCTAGCTAGCCCTTATAAAGTAAGATAGAAAAGAAACCATCTTTATGGCAATACTGCTCTTCTTTAGAGCTAGCATAGGTGGGTAGGGCCTTCAGCAGAAGCTGTTGGCAGTAATTTGAACCTTCAGTCATCTGCAGGGCTGTAGGAGGTCCCACCTACTAATATGACTCCACTGTAATCTATTTCACCTTGCTCAGATACACTGTTTAACATTTGTGAATGTAAAATAACCTTAACCAGTAATTTTCAACCAGGAGAACAAAAGCAACTTGATTGAAACTAATTTACATTTTCAATTATTATTACAAAAATTTAGAAACTCTGCTCTTTTTATGTGGTCTGTTTGTTTTGAAATGATCACCCTTAACCAATGAGAAGGAATGTTTGAAAGGGCTTCAGAATGCTGGCTACTGTGATATAAACAAATCAGGTTGCAAACTTCCTTGTTACTCTGATATTGACCAATGCTCCATCTCAGTAAGTAAGAGAGGTAGTAACAATAAAAACAGGGGCTCAGATCGCACACAAGAATTCAGAGCTTCCCAAGCATAATGACTGACAAAACCCACCAACCCAAAACACTAGAGTTTTCCTATTCAACCTACTGAGGTTTAAGCTTTCCATTCTCTGACTGTTAATGGCATGTAGTCCAGCTAGGCTTTGGAAAGACCGTTTTCTTTTGGGGGGGCAGGTGGTGGCACAGAGCTGTGATTTGATACTTTACCAATGAGGATATTTTATTTCCTGGAACATACTTTTCACAACTGGATACTTTCTTTTGGGGTAGAATTCTGGACAAAAATCTGAGTAGGGGCATCCAGTGGAACATCTCCTAAAGTGTATCTTGTTTTCATTTTGGCAGCTCTGGAACATCTTTTATGGAAGCTTAATTCATCCTACTAATCAGCATAAAAGGAACACCTTTTGTTCCATGTCTCCATATAATCTATTAGAAAGATTAATCCTTAAAGTACAATTTTACCTTCTCATCATAAGAAAGTTCAATTTTCTTCAATTTGAAATTGCTGCACTGTAGAACTGACTAGACAGGGTACAGTTCAATGATTGTTAATATTCAACTCTCACTACAAACTACAAATGGTCCCACTATCTCCCCAAACTTCATACTGCCTTTCCATTGTAGTTACACCATTCTCTAACCTGTGATAACCACTATTCTTTTTGCCAATATTGTCTTTTATATTTTCAAGAACATATAGTGCTGGCAAGATGGCTCAGCAACATGGTCATCAAGCCTGAAGATCTTAGTTCAATTCACAGAACCCATATAGAGGAAGGAGAGGACCGACTCCCACAAATCGTTCTCCTACTTATTACACATGCACACACAAACAGAAATAATAAGTGTAATAAAACATAAGGAAAAAAGACTACTGGATAAAAAGAATCACATACTACACAGTTTGTCTGGCTTCAAGAAGTCAGTGACATGCCTCTTGAGATTCATTCAAGCTGGTGAGTTTATCAGTAGATTAATTCTTTTAAACTGCAAAGCAATATTTTATAGTTTTATAGATACAAGTCCTTTGTTATATATGATTTATAAACATTTTCTCATCTCTGGCTTAACATTTCTTCCTCTTAAGTGTTTATGCAGAGTAAAGATTTCTAGATTTCTTTTACGGACCTTGATTTTAGTTTCATGTCTAATAAAATGTCAAACATTACATTATAAAAGTTACTTTTTGAAAGAACTATCCTAACTTCATTAAATTGTTCTTTGCATCTTTATCAAAACTCCTATTTCTTCCCTAGGAAACACCAAATGTCAGATGATGATGGTGGAACAATTAGTTTGGAGGGTCAAAGAGTCCAAATTTGGGAGGCCATAGAAGAGTCCATGATGGTTTCAGCTGTACAGCTAGAGTTGTGAGCATGGAAGAGGACAGGAAGAAGCCATGGGGTTCTTGGAGATCTCTGCTACCAAGTTGGGCTACCTGGTTAAGCAAATGAAGATCCCTAAAGAAGCTTGGTTCTCCTTGCCCAATAAGGAGTCTTAGATTGACTTTTAAAATTTTCATTCGGGGAGGGGGGTGAACAGGAGAGGAATTACTACATATAGGTCTGAAAACCTACATGGGTTGGTGGATATCAATTCTCTCCTTCAATGATATGGATCCTGGTGAATAAAGGGATTACATCTTTGGGTGTGGCGTTCAGCACCTTTACCGGTTAAACAATTTCACTTGGCCCTGTGAATGACTTTTCCCTAGGGGTGTCTCTTAAGGATGAAGTTTTGAACAGCACTCTACTTTAAAAGAAGTGAAAGTATTCAGTCAGTAGACCAGGTTCAAGTCTTTGTCAACACAGAAATATCCATTGGCTCAAGAGTCCCCAAGCTCTATTCACTGTTTGGCCCTGGGTGTCTGCATCTGTCTCAGTCAGTTGCTGGGTGGAGCCTCTCAGAGGACAGTTATGCTAGATTCCTGTCTGCAAGTATCACAGACCAATATTGAAAAGCGGGACAACCTCTGGGATTGTTCCTTAGGTGTCATTCAGCTTGTTTTTTGGAGACAAAGTTCCTCACTGAAACTAGGAGCTCTCCATGTAGATAAGGCTGGCAGGTGAGCCTAAAGGATCCACTTATCTCTGGCTCCCTAGTTCAAGGATTATAAATTTGTGTCACCACGCCTGGTTTTTTGAAATGTAGTTTCCCAGAACTGAACTAGTGTCCTTATGCTTGCAATATTAGCACTGCAAAGACTGAGCTATCTCTCCTACTGATACAGAGGTTTTATGTAAAAAAAAAAAGATACAATTAAGTCTGTTGAAAAAATAAAAGGCTAGCTTGTGTGAGCTTTTCTTAAACTCTAGAAATTCAAAATCAATGTCCCTGCCAGTGAGCTCCATAGAGACAAGAAATGTTTCAATTGTGTGTTGTGCTTTTGTTCTCCTGGACTTTGTCTCAATGAATGTGTGTTCCACTGCCATCCAGCTTCACGTGGTTACCCTTGCCTGCATTTTCACCCAGAAACATCAAGTCATCAAGAACTGTATCATGCACACCAGGCAAGGTGTAGCTACTGGGATGCTTTTGTCTATTTTTCCTAAGGCTTTTATGAGTTGGCTTAGGAAGAATTCTCCTCTAAGCAATAAAGACTTTAAACAAAAAAAGTATGAATCCCACTGAACTTTACTGCCAAGTGATTCATAAGCTTGACATGGATTTTCTAGAAAATTTTGACTTAGGAACTGAAACAAAAATATTGTGATAACTTTCTGACCACTATCAACTTTAATTTAATTTCCATGGAGGCTGTGATGTGGAGATCCTGTATCTGTACCCCAAAATCTGAGTTTGCCTGCAGGTTCTTAACCCCAAAACTGAATATGACTTTGCCTCTGCAGAGTGCAGGCTTAGGGGATCAGCTTGATCAAAAGCTCTTTTAAACTGAAGCAAAAGAGGCTTTTTCGAGACAGGGGCTTTGGCCTTGAACTCACAGAGATCTACTTGCCTGACACCCAAGCTCTAGAAATAAAGATGTGCAGCACACCGTGTCTGGCTTTTCTTCGTTCAAGACAGGGACTCATAGCTAAAGTGGGCCTCAGAATTAGGCTGGCCTAGAATTAATAGCAATTCTCCAGTCTTAGTCTCCCAAGGGCTAAGACCATAAAGATGAGCTACCATGCCTAGGTAGGTGAATTTGTTTCCTATTTTCTTGCTCAGTATAGGTGTCTGTCACTTTGCCAGTTCCACACCAACTTCATTATTAAATAAAATAGCTTTATTTTAACTATTCAAGCTGTGTATTGATGATTTTTTGCTTTGTTCCTTCAAGTCTTTAAATACATGTAATACCAGACTATGTACTTTCAAAAGTCTGTGTGGTTTAAAGGAACTGGTTCATTATCCAAGTCTACAAATATGTGACATTCTCTTAAAGAGTGCATCTAGGGCTGATATTGATAACTTGTATTCTTTTTATGCTTGCAAAACTGGCTAAAGGTTTATTATTATTGTTTGTTCAATAGTGAAATTTTACTTTCACTAATTTTCTGTATTTCTTTTTAAATTTTATTTTTATTTTATGTACACTGGTGTTTTCCCTCTTTTTTTATGTCTAAGTGATGGTGTTGGATCCCCTGCAACTAGAGTTGCAGACAGCTCTGAGCTGCCATGTGGTTGCTGGGAATTGAACCCATGTTCTCTAGAAGAACAGCCAGGGCTCTCAAATGCTGAGCCATCTCTCCAGCCCCTGTATTCTGTTTTCAATTCCATTGATATAGCCTTTCTTATTCTACCATCTCCTTCAGCGTGTTTTGGCTTTACTTTGCTCTTCTTTTTATGTTTTGAAGATAGACATTCAGGTTATTGATTTGACAACACTTTCTCTAATAAAAATATTCAATAGTATCACCATGCTTCATTATCTTTACTTCACTGATTTTGTTTTTTCCACTATATTTAAATAAATTTATTTTTTAAGAATATAGTTTGTAGGAAACTTTAATTCTTAAGTTTCTTCATTTTATAATTTGCAAAATATTGTCTTATTGAATGATCTATATGTACTTGAAAAGAATGGGGTTAGTACCACCATTAGGCACTCTATAAATATCAACCCAATTCAGATGGTGGTTACTTCCTTTATATCCTTGTTGATTTTATTCCTAATATTTCTCTCATTTAAAAAGGAATGTTATAGTTGCCAAGTGCAATTATGGATTATCTATCTTTCCTTTCAGTTCTGCCAGCTTGCATTTATGGGATTTTGAAACTGTGTCGTTACACATATACCCATTCAAATTTTGAGCTTTTTTTATGATTATGCAATATTCTGCTTTAGTCCTAGCCATTTTCTTTGTTCTGAAGTCTAATTTTATGCTATTAATATATATATTATTTCATTAATGTTTAAATAGTATAGCTTTGGCACTTTCTCACTTTTCTTTCTTTTCTTTTTGGCTGGTCTAGAAGTCATAACACTTGCCTCTGCTTATTAAGAGCTTACAGGAGTGAGCCACCATGTCTGGTTGTCTTTTTGTTTATTACACATGATTCATATGTGAAGTGAGCTTCTTGAAGAAAGCTGAAAGTTGTATCAGTTTAAAAATGTATTCTGCAATGTAGTGGGGCATTTTTGGTATATGCCCAGGAGTGGTATAGCTGGGTCTTGAGGTAGAACTATTCCCAGTTTTCTGAGAAACTGCCACATTGATTTCCAGAGTGATTGTACAAGTTTGCACTCCCACCAGCAACAGAGGAGTGTTCCCCCTGCTCTACATCCTTGGACACATGTTCTATCACTTGAATTTTTTATCTTAACTATTCTGACAGGTGTAAGATGGACTCTCAGAGTCACGTTGATTTGCATTTCCCTGATGACTAATGATGCTGAACATTTCTTTAAGTGCTTCTCAGTCATTCGAGATTCATCTGTTGAGAATTCTGTTTAGCTCTGTACCCCATTTTTAAATTGGGTTATTTGGGTTGTTGGTGTCCAACTTCTTGAGTTCTTTATACACTTTGAATATTAGCCCTCTGTCAGATGTAGAGTTAGTGAAGATCCTTGCTCAAGTATGTTCATAGCAGCTTTATTTGTAATAGCCAGAAACTGAAAACAACCTAGATAGATGTTCCTCAACTGAAGAATGGATAAAGAAAATGTGGCCCATCTACACAATGGGACACTATTTAGCTATTGAAAACAAAGACATGATAAATTTTGCAGGCAAATGGATGGAACTTGAAAGTATCATCCTGAATGAGGTAGCACAATTCCAAAAGGACATGGATAGTATACACTCACTTATAAGTGGATATTAGTCATAAAATACAGGATACCCATATTACGCTCAACAGACACAAAGGTAAACAAGAAGGTAGGCCCATGCAAGGATACTTGAATCTCACTCAGAAAGGGGAACAATATAGATGTAGGAGGCAGATGGAGAGAGGAAATTGGGTGCGAGCGGGAATGGGAATGGGGGTTCAGGTGTGGGGAGACAGGGGAGATAGCCATGAGATTGAATGGAAATCTGCAGTTGGCATGGGGGACAGGTGGGCATCTCAAGGACATGCCAGAGACCTGGGATAAGGGAGGCTCTCAAGAATCAATGGGGGTGACCTTAGCTGAGACTCACAACACTGGGGATATGGAACCTAAAGAGGCCACCTTCTGTAGCCAGGCAGAAACACTAGTGGAGAGATAGGTATAACAACTCACCCACAAAACTTTTGACCCAAAACTTATCCTGTCTACAAGAAATTCAGGCACAGGGGATGGAACAGAAACTGAGGGAATGACTAACCAATAACTGGTTCAACATGAGAGCCATTTCATGGACAAACACGAATCCCTGAAACTACTATTGATACTATTATGCTTGCAGACAAGAGTCTAGCATGGCTGTCCTCTGAGAGGCTCCACCCAGCAGGTGACTGAGAGGGATGCAAAGACCCACAGTCAAACATTGACTGGAGCTTGGAGACTTTTACTGAAGACTTGGGGGAAGGAACCCCACAGGAAGACCAAGAGTTAACTAACCTGAACACTTGTGGTTCTCAGACTGAACAACCAACCAAAGAGCATACATGGGCTGGACCTATACCCCACCCACATATATGTAGTAGATGTGAAGCTTGGTCTTCATGAGGGTCCTGAACAACTGAAGCGGGACTGTCCCAAAGTTGTTGCCTGTCTGTGAAATTCATTCCCCTAACTCTGTCTTGTCTGGCCTCAGTAGAAGTGCCTAGCTCTGCAGAGACTTGATGTGCCATTCTCTCAGAGGAGAAAGGGATAGGGGAGGTGCTAGGGAAGGGGGGAACCAGAGAGGGGACAGTGATTGGGATGTAAAATGAGTTTAAAAATATATATTTTTATTTTATTTTTTTATTATTCTACACACATTCCGATCATCTACATTTACAGAGGCATTAATATATGTGGCTTGGCTCCACCTTTGATTATTACTATTCTCTGGCTGCTCATTCTCCTTTTCTGTCCTATATCTTGTTTCCTGCTTCTATACGGGTTTAAGATCACTTTAAGTTTTATCCATTATAACTGATGTTTATTTGTACAGTTTAAGAATTTCAGTGCATACACTTAGTACAGAACCTTTATAACATCAAGTGGAATTTAAAAGTTCACATGGGGCCCTTCATTGCCTCCCAGTTTGTGTTGCGTTTGTCTTATACATTATAGTTATGTTCAGTGACGATCTTGGTAGTGCTTTCATCTGTAAGATATGTTTCACAGAATTCAAACAGAGAATTTAGTACACTCGGTTCTTTTACTGTGGTTCCGTCATTCTTCACAGACTAAATTTTCTTCACTTTTTACTTTTATTCTCTCTGAATAGCATTTCCTAGAGCAAATTTGTTTATCATAGTAGATTTGATGGTAGTGAACTCTCACTTGTGTGATAATTTCTTTCATCTAAAAATATTTAGATATAGAAATACGAGCTGACAATTTTTTTAGCATTTCAAAAATATAGCCCAGTTTTTGCCCTCCGTAATTCCTGATGAGAACTATATTATCCAACCAATTTTTCTATGTAACTTTTTTCTGATAATTCTTTAGTTTTTGTCTTCATTTTTAACAACTGATTATGACAATAACATAGTGGATTTCTTTGGGTTTGAATCTAGGACCTTGCACTTCCTAGGGAAGTACTACTCAACTTCCCAAACATATACCCAGCTATCACTGAACCTTTTAAACAGGTAAGTTTATATCTATGCCAGAACTGAGAAAATTTCAGATCCTATCCTCTTCTTATGAATGCTAAGATTGTTTTTAACACTGACTCACAAGTCTCTGAGCCTCTGTTACTTTTGTTCTCCCTGGTCTCAGTATCCTGCCCTTCTTTTCCATGTTGGATCTTTATTTATCTACCCCCAAGTCTATGAACACATTCTGCCACTGAGGTCATCTGGAGAATTTTGTTGTTATTGTTGTTGTAATGCATTTATTTGGTTGTATATCTTCTACTTCTTTCCTGAGACTCTCTATTTTCTACTCATTTCAAAAGTGACTATCGTTACTTGTTCAAACACGTTGTGTAATAGCTGCAGTCTTATAAAAATTTCTGGTAAGTCTTTGTAGTGAGAATTTTGGTTTCTTTAAAGACACAGAAATATAAAAATGTGTTTTCGTTTTAATCCCAGGTGTGGGATATGGAGCTGCTTCGGACTGTCCACAGCATCTGACTATGATTTGCCTCGTGCTCTAGCAGGGGTGTGGTTTTGCCAGCTGCAGATAGTTTCTATATGTGTGAGTGACATTTCAAATTCTGGAGACTTTTTAGAGGATACATATATTTATATATGATAGAGCTCTGAAAGAAGGGCCTGGTTGTCTGGATGCTATTGGTTGAGGTTTGTCAAGTAGTCATGTGCAAAGAAGTGAAAAGAAGAAATTAGATGTCCTGGCTGCAAAGATCAAACATACCCCAAGGAACTTGACCCTCCTAATCAGAAGAAAGTAGTCTAATGATAATGTTGCCCCCTTCCCCCTCAATCCTTTTTTTTCCCCTGCTACCTAGTGTTAGGGGTTTCAAAGGGTAGAGAAGAACCTATAAAGTAGTCAAAATCCAGCTGCAATTCTTCTCTTTCTTTTTTTCTCTTTCCCTCCTTCCCTTTCTTTCACAAAAGCTAAACATATACTAATACACAAAGCTGCATTCTCAGGACAGTACTTCAATTTCAGGAGACCAACATCATTAGGGTCAGTCTGTGAATTTTACCTTTCTGTGGCATTGGTACAAGTTCAATTGTTAAAACTTTTGGAGTAATATTAGAAATATAGCTCCCTGATAGACTACATGCTTAGCATACAGAAGTTCCTGGCTTCAATGCCCAGTACCAGAAAATACAATCTTAAAAAGAGAACTCCTACAGTGTTTTCTGGATGTTCCATGTGTGTGAGCTGCCTTAGCAATTTATTGGAGTTCCCAGTGATAGCTTTTATGTCTTTCTCTTAAGTCTTTGGTATGCTGATTAGAAGTGTTTTGCTTACCCTCAGGAGTTTGTTCATAAGAAATTTTATAGGGCCATTTCCCCAGAGGTATTTTCTGTGATTCCCCTTGATACAACTACTACAGTCTCTCCCTCTTTGTTTATAATTTATTTGTTGTTTCTGACAGTGCATGGTTATATAGTCCAGGACAACATTGGACTTGTAATTTTCCAGGCTACAGAGCTGGCTCAGTGGTTAAGAGCATTTTTTTTGAGGGGGCCTGGATTCTGTTCTCAGCACCCACATACCCAATTCCCTCTTCTGATCTATACATGCACCAGGCATGCATGCAGTGTACATACACACTGAAGGCAAAGACTCAAGACATAAAAAAAGTAAATCTAAGAAAATATAAACTTGTAATCTGCCACGAGACGCCTTGTAAGTACTAGGATGACAGTTATGCACCACATTTAGTTCCTTCTTATTTCAGCTTTACACCGAAAAGCTGGGTCTGTAGTTACTCAAGTCTATCATGTACTTCTGTAAGTGTGCTCTAATCAAAACCAGTGGATTGGAAGAAGGAAGCAATCTCTCAAAGTTCCAGTACCTACTGACTCCCATGCCAGCTTCTCTTTATCACTTAGGGACTGAATCATGAGAGAAAAATAAAATATCCTGAGGGATTTCTACATTGTCTCTGTATGACAGGGATTCCCTTGGTTCTGGAGCCTTTGCTGTCACCTGGTGCTCAAACCTGGTTCTAAGTTTCAGTGTGAAAATGAAAAATAGACTTCTCATTTGCTAGTACTTAAAATCTCTAGTCTTGCCATTTATTATTTAGGGTTTCATGATATTGCTTCAAACATTAAAAAAGTCTCAATAGTTCCTTTCAACTAAAGAACCTAGAAAGAACATTATTATTTTCTCACCTAGAACTGAAATGATGATAAAATTTGATTGTGAAGAGTTGTCAGCTTCTCCAGTTCACATTCACAATTTTAAAGATCTGGATCAAAGACTTACTTTTGAGTAAGTCATACTACATTAATTCTATTTCATCATGTCTTACTAGTACTAATTCTGTAATCTTTTACCTTTAAAGCACCATTGTCATACTTGAAAAATCTATGCTTAGTTCTGTAGTCTTCTATAGAAAGGCAAATCCAAGGTTTCAAACCCCCAAACCAGCATCTTGGAGACAGATAATATATGCAATAAATTTATCTAAATGACAGATGTCTCAACCAATATTTCTAAACATAAAAGTAACTTTGTACACTATGAAGGTGAGGGAGAAGTAAGATTCTATGTAATGGACAAGAGAAAACAATATATATTTGATTCTGCTACAAATGTTTATTTCCAAGATGAAAATTTATTCTGATGCCACTGATATTTCAGGGAATGATTTCAACATATGGTTCAAATCAGTTTTGTATTTGCTTATATATCATTTATCTGTTAGAAATAGTATGTAAATGCAGGAAACTATATTCAGTTAAAACCTAAATATATTAAAAACGGACACACATCTTGAACATGAACTAGCTAGCTATTGAGACTAGTTTTTACCTAGAGACTGAGGTTTACCCCGTGTTCTGAGTTGTACTCTTATCATATCTGACGTTTGTTTCAATTTTCCTTCTAATTTCAGGTAACCTTCTAACCTACACGTCACCATGATTCACAGCTACAATCTTTATGATACCCAACTTCACAAGCACATTTCAGATATTTTTTCACTGTAAAGTACCACATCAACTGCAATATTTATATATTTAGTAGCTACTTAGTATGTGTAAAATGATGCTACTGCTTTCACTGGGTTCCTACATTGTGACTTAATTCCTTTGTTTTCACCATAACTTGTTAGGAAGGCAAACATGATAATAGAGTCCAGAGTAAACGGAGAAGAAATACTGCTGGAAGGAGATGGCATGAAGAGAAAAACTGAGGACTGAGACATGGAATACACTCCCAATATCTCCATTCATCCATTTACTCTCTCCTCCCTTCCTCTCTCTTGTGAGGGGATGGTCTTTTAAGTCAGGGTCACCAAGTAGCCTCCAACTCTCCATACAGCCATAGAAAGCCTTGCATTTTCTAACTATCCTCTTGACTCCACCTTCCTAGTGTAAGGTATCACAGGCATGTGCTTGCAACATTTTATCCATTATAACTATGAGAGAACATTGTATAGAAAAGTAAAATAAAAGACTAGTTTGATCAGTAAAATATAAATGTACAATGAGAAAAAGCCTTTTTATTTTTATGTATATGAGTGATCTGTCTTCAAACAAACTCGTAAGAGGGGATCAGATCCCATTACAGATGGTTGTGAGCCACCTTGTGGTTGTTGGGAATTGAACTCAGAACCTCTGAAAGAGCAGCCAGTTCTCTTTAATTGTTGAGTCATTTCTCCAGTCCAAAGGCTTTGTTGAAAAATATTTATGTATGTATGTATTTATTTAATACAATGAGTACACTGTCACTATCTTCAGATACACCAGAAGAAGTCATTGTATCCCATTACAGATGGTTCTGAGACTTTCTTTTAAACCTATGACTAACTTAAAAAAGAGCATAGCTTGGAGCCCCTCAGCTAGAATATGATACCTAATCAAACCACAGATTAGTCTGTTCTAAATATTCTATTTTAACTTACTGTTTAACAGTATGAAGGAATACCACCTTTGCCCTAAGGCTGGCCTTACCAACACTGAGAATACCTACTAAATAGACTACGTAGGAAACAGGGAACCAAATCCTGCAACTTCTCTGTAGAAGCACACAAAAGAGATCTGCCTTTTTCTCATTGTACATTTATATTTTACTTATCAAACTAGTCTTTTATTTTACTTTTCTATACAGTGTTCTCTCGTTTTCAGCTACTTACATGAAGGTTTATGTGAAGAATTGGTATAGCCATTGTTAATGACTCCCTACACCTTCAAGACACACCTGCAGATGAATGAACATATACATATCCCTGAAAAAGGCTCATTCTGTTTCAGGTTGATTATGATATCTTTCAAGGATCTGCCCATGTACATGTAAAGCAACTCCCACTGTTTATGGGAGTTATCTGGTCCAGAAAATTTCCTTTGTTGACTCAACTATGAGTTAAAAGTCAAGCAAAAACTCATAGTTCTTTAAAAGTCTGGGGAAAAAAACATACTACCATGTCATGTTTAGCATATAAGAATAATCTGCTATATAGCAAAAGTCCTAAATTCAAAGTCATTAGACTGTAAAGAGTATCTCCTCCAAACTCTTCTATATAATAAATATAAGAGAAAATTAATCAAATAGCTAATCTTACCAGCTTTAACTTCAAAATATGTCTTGGACCTAATAAATTCTGATCAATAGCCCTGCTTCCTCTTGGGTCAAGCAGAAACTACTTCCCCCATTTCTCCTAGAATTATGAATCAAAGTCCTTAATCTGGATCCCAAGGCCCTCCATGTCTGTCTCAACATGCTGCACCATCTCTCTCACCATACCATTTAATACTTTCCCCATTATTCATTCATCTTGTACCATATGACTTCTTTGCTATTTCTTAAATGGGTTAAACATACTGTATCTTAGGCCCTTACTTCCTGTGTTTCAGGCCCCTTACATTGGGCCCTTTTTCCACATACATATATGCTATGTTTATTGTCTCAGATTCATCTGGTCTCTTCTCAATATTACTGTTTCAAGAACCTCATTAACTTCCACTACAGAAATTATCAATTCCTTTCCTCCTCGCACAGCTGCATTCTTCTCTACTGTACTTTGTCACCACCTGCCATGTCACTTAATTATTTATCACCAGTATCTTCACACTAGGAATTTAAGTTTCAGGGCCTTACTTTAGTCCTTTGTTATACCTCTGATGGCTATACCAAATATTGGCTCAGAGTAAGTGCTTACTGAATTTCTGAAGAATTGTAGTATAGAATAATAATTATTTATAACCATGACTCTAAAGCACAAAATGATCTCTGCTTGACATTCCATGGGAGACATACCCTATATCAACGCTATCATCATGGTTATGTCTAAAGGAACAAAGTAAACAAAAATTACCAAGGATCCAAGATCCATTTTAGGCCTAGAAATCCTATCCTACCATTCAACAATATTATCCTAAAATTTAGGGAGTTTTGAAAAGCTTAGTTTCCATCATTTAGTACATCTCCAAAGTCTTCAGCATTGCCAACAAACACATTCTACATTAAAGTGGGATGGTAAAGAGTTTGTGTGTGTGTGTGTGTGTGTGTGTGACAAAAAACAGTACAAAGGCTTGGTATTCACTAGGCAACCTTTCTTGAAGCAACC